>CAMOHE010022812.1:20229-74894 GCA_946598075.1 Artocarpus hirsutus
TGAGAGCTTTATATTGTTTATAACTGAGTTTCTGGTGGGAACCACAGTTCCCACCACTTTGCCAAACATCCCCATTAATAAGTGTCAAAGGTTGCTGAAGATTTCCAACAGATAGATGCAAATATTTCATGACCAAGAAGTGTTTTATTTTCAATCTTTTTTCTTTTTTTTTTTTCTTTTTTCTCTTTTCTCTTTTTTTTTTTTTTTTTAATACAATAGCCAAGGACTGAGCATTCAAAGCTAAAGTCTTTGTTTTCTAGAAGCTTGACTTCACTTGTGTGCTACGACCAACACGTGGTAATTCCACCACCACTAGCACAGCCTAAATGCCTAATTGCTCCAAATAGACATTTAGGGTGTTTGGAAGGTGGTGGAAACCAGTGGTGAGAACCACTTTTACTGTAACATATAAGAACTTTACACTGCAGCAATTTTTTTTATTGTTACTGTAGCATGTGAGAGCTTTTTACTGTTTATAACTGATTTTATGGTGGGAACCACAGTTCCCACCACTTTGCCAAACATCCCCATTAATAAGTGTCAAAGGTTGCTGAAGATTTCCAACAGATAGATGCAAATATTTCATGACCAAGAAGTGTGTTATTTTCAATCTTTTTTCTTTTTTTTTTTCTTTTTTCTCTTTTCTTTTTATCCTGGACTGTTTGAGAAATAAGTTGAAACTGAGAATTTAAACGAAAAATATTTTAGCATTTGAGAGAAAATACTATTAAAATAGTGATTGGAACTTGGAACCACCCATCCAAACCGCGACTCCCAAACGGCCGGGGACTTCTTTTTTCTTTTTCTTTTTTTTTTTTTTTTAATTTCCATTCTTTTTTATTGTCCTTACTCAATGATGAAGATGGAATGTACATGAGATGAGTGAGACAAAAAGGCTTGAATCCTCTCAACTCCTGACCTAAGAAAGTGTCACAAGAGGAAAAATTCTTTTGATATCGAGTAAAAGGCTATTAACAACATATGTAGTTTTCCTGTCTTGTAAAAGAACAGAAGAATTCTCATCTCTTACAATATAAAATACAGTCCTAATGTGGCGATTCCTATGCTAGATAAAACGTTTTCGGGCGGAGGAAGAGAGGAAGGGAGAATAAAAGGCACTATTTGGTTTCAGGTGTATCACGTATCATGTATGTGGCACCACCAAAGGGATTGACGATGAGCTAAGGTGCAGAGATCATGCCAGATTTTGACAAGCATGGTATGAGGTGGAGACATTATCGGAAAGAGATATAGCCTAAGTTATAAAATCTACCGGACTATATCTGGTCTAAAAAATCAGGACCATGAAAAAAATAATAGAGAAAAAATGATGAGAAATCTGCAGCAAGTCATTGGAGTGCTATGGCGACACTGAGATGGGGAAGCGCTTGAGTTCTGACTATTCCTCGTCTCTTTTTTTGATTTTGGCATAGAATTGCTACCTAGTCCAGCAGCAACAGCAGGAGGCACAGTGCTAGAATTGGGTTTTGCTGGGAAATTACTGTTATCTTCAATGTCATAACCTGGATGAGAGCCACAAAGGTTTGGTCATAGAGTTGGAAGGTTATTAAGATTTAATGCGCAAGATGAAAGTGCAAGGAACCTACAATCAAATTTCTTCCAGCCTAAGACGAATTTCTCTCGGTCGAACACCACCCGGTAGCCGGCCATAAAGTTTTCTGTAGAAAGATGAAATCATAAGGTGAAATAACTTCCTAAATAATCCCATAAACATTTGTCTGTTGTGAGACAAGAAAGGAAAAGTAACTGCATTGGTGTTTAGGCCTAATTGGCGTGCCACAATCCTTCTCTAAACATAGGCGAAACAGGCAATAATAAGAGAGTCTAAGGAACAAGTTTTAATCTTTTTTCTACAAAATTATGTGAATTTTTTTCTCAAATTAACGCCACCCCTTTCAATTTTTTTATTACATTAGTAATGTGTTGAAGACTTACGCCCAATTATATTCAGTTCCGCACTTTTCACAACTGCCAGGCAATATACAATTTCGCTCTGCAAATCATCAGCAACACCGATACTTAGAAGAAGATCTTGCATGTTATTTAATAATTATTAACGTACAAAGCAACTTACCTGAGTGGAGATTACAATGATGGGATCATAGACAGCAAATTGGCTTCCACCTTTCATAGTTAAGCTCAGGCTAGGAATTAAACTAGAATTCGCGTCTGGACTGCCCATTGTCGAGCAAAAGTCTTAGATTCAGAGGTAGAAACTTTTAGGAAACATAAATGATAAATGATAACCAACCTCATGTCGTAACAATATTCAAATGGAACTCTCGAGTCACTTGGACGTCGTTTGTCCTGAACCTGCGAAAGGAACTGCAACAGAACACAAATTAGATAAGGTTAGTTTCAGTAGATGTGCAAGCATAAGATCAGTGAATCTATAAGTCAGGGGGGAGGCACATTTCATCATTCAAGTGCTTACACTTTCTGAAAGCCTAGTATAGCTTGGCTCAACTAGATATGTGAAAGAGGTCCCTGAATCGAACAGGGCTGAGAAATCAGCATTAAATAGGCTTGTCCCTACTCGAATTTGGGTAACACTGATGTTATATGTTGGACTGCGAGAAACAACAAACATGGTTATCAGAACCTTCTAGCATATAAAAAGATTGCATTCCAGCTTCGGTAACTATCAGCATCAAGTACATGAGAAATTACCACTTACTGTGAAGGGTTCAGATTAAACGGAGTCTCGTCTTGATCAGGGCTGCCCTTGTCACCGAAACTAATTCTTCCAACTCCATCTTGTCCAAAACACATGGAGAAAGAGTTTGCTATGAAGCCTTCTTTTGATAAAATGCTAGGTACTGATATCTTCTCCATTCCAAGCCCAAACAAACCATTGGGAGCTGCAACATCAAGGAATGAACCACTTTGGACCTGTCCACAACTGCAAAATTCATGTCACATTACCATCTACAAATGTAAGAAAGTGAAGTTTATATTGACTAAACTAGATGATAACAAAACTCACCCAAAAGTGACATATGCCTCGACAAGTTCCTGATGCTTATCTTCCTTTTTCAAATGAAGGACATCCTCTATCAATATCCCAGATGTAGAAGTTTCAGCCGAGACATAAGAGACCATGTAAGGGCAACTGCTGAATGTTCCAACACACCGGCTACGGTGTACACACAAACTGTTGTTGCAAGAGACCTTTTTGCTTGTTGATGACCCTTTAGGGTCATACATGCTGAGCTGAAAATCCTGGAACAATAAACAATGTTTTATAAATAATTAATGACGTTGGAAAAGAAAAAAAACACATTAATGATATTTCCATCAAAATCATGCATGCATGTCTACAACCATCTATGCTTTTTGAAATTAAGATCACTTCTCATCTTACCTTAAAGCCAATATACTAAGATTCTAAACAATGCCACTTTAAATTCTTAATTGTTCGATAGACATGACACATTTGTATTATGAGAGCATCTTCAATGTAAATGCTAATGCCAAAACTATATTTGGCACCAAAACGTGCGAAAATGGCATATCTGATATGTTGTTTCATTAGTGCTCCTATGCATATTTTAAATCCTATATTTACATTTTGGCATAATTATAAAGTTTTTGAAAGTTGTAAAAGTAAATAATATTAAATAATTTGAAAATGCTAATGTCGTAATGATTAAATGAAAGATCAAATGCTTGATAATAAACTGAGAAGCCTTTATTGATAAAGATTGAATCAAGACAAGGTTGAAGAGGACGACTTATCCTCATCAAATGAAAAATTAAATGCCTCAATCAACAGCAATCAACTGTTAAACTTCGTCATACACTATACTTGTTGTCAAATTTGCGTCAAATTTGCTACCATATATAGTAGCATATGCCAAATTTAACAACATGAATAACATTATGTTGGAGATTGATTGTACAACTCAAATGCTAAATTTGGCATTGCACCGGAGATGATCTACGCATGCCACAACAGAAGCCAGAAAAGAAAAAAAAGCCCAAAGTTCCATGTTTTTCAAATTCCAATCTAATGATAGAATTTGCACTAAAATAAAACAAATGCTTGATTATAGTAATAAGAGATGACTCACTAATTCCCTACTCAAAAATCAAAAACCTAACCTAAATATCAACATCAATTCACAAATCCTGAAAATTTATAACAGAAGGAAAACAAGAAAACTCATAAATATTAGCATTGATACTCAAAAGTTCAAGAATTGATAGGAGAGTAAAAAAAAAAAAAAAGCAGAGACTTTACAGGGGCATAAGAAGTGGAATCGGTAGAGGCGCATCGAGAGCATTCACAAGGCACCCAAAAAAGGTCGCTTCCAGTATCCAACGCCACCATGAAAGTCGTCCCCGGAGTTCCCAACTTCACCGTCGTGTAATGCAGACTAAAATTATTCAAAGAAAACAATCAAATTCCTTATTTTAATCATTTCAAGAACCCTAAAAGAAATCCTCAAAATCCTGAATTTTGACTCGGAATCGAAAGCTAGGGCAAAGAAAGAAAAAACGCACAATCCCAAGGAGGTGATTCGGAAGGTGGAGTTGCCTTCGGAGAAGGCGAGAGGCGAGTTTCCGACCGCTTCGGAGAGCTTTCGGCCGCGGAGGAGGCGGTCCCGGTCGGCCAAGTGGGCGTAGTACTGGAATCTCCCTTTCTCCGGCAGGCCGTCGTCGTTTCCGGTGGCGGAGGAGGAGGACCACCGCTTGACGGAGTCGGAGAAGCGGTGGTTCATCTCGAAGCTGAAGATTGGGCCATGGCCGCAGGCCTTGCCGCAGATCAGAACGAAGAAGTAAGACAACAAGAAGAAGAAGATCGAAACGACGTCGTTTTTGCGGCGGAGAAGAAAGATCATTCTGGTTTTCTTTTTCCTTTACTGAAAATCCCTAGATCGAGACGAAGAAGACGAGTGAAACGACGACGTTCGTGATCGTTTTCTGTTTCTTTTTTCCTTTTTTTTTTTGTTGACACTGCGGCGTTTTGGTGTTTTCATGCAAGGAGGATGATGAGATCTTGGGAAGGATTCGCATTTGGGAAGGAAAGAGAATCTACTCAACTGGATCTTGGACTGTAAAGCAAAAACCTGCAAGTGTGGTGGATGATGGGGAGCTTACTTTCCGTTTTTGGCTTTTGTCTTCTGGGTCCCACTTTGTCTATGTGTGACGGTTAAGGAAGTTACAATGGCGGGTTTTTTTGTCCTTTTCTCAACAATGCTTTTAGACAAAAACAACCACCCTCAGGTACTGTCTTCCGGCCGTTAATACATTTTTCATTTCACACCTCAGTCCGGTGCCTCGAAAAAAGAAAGAGCAATTTTATGTAAACATAATTTTGTTATTAATAAAACAATAGAAACTAATTTAAAAAATACATTACATATTAAATTGAGACTTATAGCTTTATAAGTATCGAGATTTTAACCTCATAAAAATAAAAAAATTTCAAAAAAAGGGCAAATTTCAAATATTCTTGTTGAATTATGTTACTTATGTTAATATGCTCCATGAACTATAAAATATACCTGTTGTGCCATATGAACTATAATACTACTACATATTTTCCCTTAAACTACGTGTTTTTTGACAAAATAATACTTTTTACGCTCAATAAATGATAAATTTATCAATTTACTCAAAACCCTTTCAAAATCAACTTGAATTACGGTACTTTTTATACTTTTCCTCCATATTTTTATTGCTTTTGAGCAGGCATTTTAAAGACAAAATACACGCTACTTTGGTGCCTAATTAGTTCATTTAAAATAAAAAGAGCATTTATATTAACCCCTAAGTATTATATCTAATCTTAAATCAAACAAAAATTCAACAATTCTATCTAAAAACTAATATGTTTCAAAGTTTAGGGGTTGAATATGGAAAAATATTATAGCTTAGGGGACATAACAAGTACGTTTCAAAGTTCAAGTATCATATTGACACTAATGATATAATTCGAAGGAATTTGTAAAATTTATCCCCAAAAAAAAGATTTATAGGGTATTTGGAATAGTGATAGGAACCAGTGGTTAGAACCACTTTTATTGTAGCATGTGAGAGTTTTATACTGTAACAATTTTTTTTATAGTTACTATAACATGTGAGAGCTTTACACTATTCATAACTGAGTTTGTGGTGGAGATTAAGTGGTTAAAACCACCGCCAAACAGGGGGTTAAACCAAATTTAGCACCCTCCTACCATGTGTGTTAGAGGTAAGATTTCATAAAGGCGTTATTTTAGACACTTGAGATTGAGTATAGTATAAAAGACACAAACCTTTACATTTAAAACTTTCAAAAAAAAAAAAAAACCATGATCTAAATTTTAACTACAAACCGATCACGGTTGTTCCTTGCCACTAGGCCGGCCGCCATCCCACGAGATGTTCTTACTTAGATTGTGACGTTGAGAGAACCAAATTGCAGCCATATATTACAAAGGTAAACGACGTTTGTGTTAGAAAAATGTCGTTTGTGACAAACGATGTGTCGTTAAATAAAGCTCATGTAAAACAGAATTGTCCACGTTCAGAGGAAAAAGAGTTCTTAATAGAGAGGCATTTATCGGCTTGAAAAGCAATCAACTTGTGTTATAAAACTAGTGTCAATTAATTAAAATTGGCTTTCAACTCTTTAATCTAATTCAAACTTGTTGATATTCTTCACCTAACCTAACTTATTATATGTTAATACACCGGTTCGAACTTATCGGCTTAAACTATCTATAATGTAAAGCTCTTAACTATTATAGAGTATGTTTGGAAACAACGTTGGCTCTTATAGTTGGAACTTAAAATTATAGTATGTAAAAACTTTACATCGTAGCAAACTTTTGCTTTTTAGTGTAGCATATGAGAGCTATACACTGTAGCAGTTGAAACTTTTTAATTCTAACAGATTTTCCTAACAAAACCATAGTATAAAGCTCTCACATGTTATAGTACTTGAGCTCATTTTTTTTTTAGTTTAAACCAGTTTACTAAATACCCTATTACTTGTTAGGTTGATAGCAAAAGCACTCAACTTGTGTTATAAAACAAATTATTAATTAAAATTGGCTTTCAACCCTTAAAATCCCATTCAAACTTATTTATATTCTTCATCGAAAATAACCTCCTACTTTGGTTGCCTTCACACACGCACAAAGAAGCACCTACTTAGATTGAAAAAACGGATAATCACTCTAACATATGTTACAATTTAACTTGAGTTAGTTGTGATATATGTTTATGGACAAATCTATATTAATTAATATCAAAATATATACGAGAATGTTTAGCAATGTCGTTAACTATATAATTTTAATTATTACAATATAAAACAAAATTATCATACAACACAAAGGTCTTGTATGCTATAATAAATTAGTTTTAATTTTTTATTCTAATTAGGTTGACAAACATACTCTACGTCTAAAAGATTAAAAAAAATTCATAGGCTTTCACACCTGTTAACTCTAAAAAAAAATACTATACAAAAATTATCTTCAAAATTTCAGAACAGGCTTGGGTTGGTATCAATGGCGAGAGATCAAGCTTTGGGAGAATTGAACGTCGTGAACTAGAGGATTGTCGGTCCTCCCTGGCGGCGAACCGGAGTAACATGCCGGTAAGCACACACATTCTTTTCCCTCAACTTTCTGCAACTGAAAAAAAAAAAAAAAAAACAATTCAGAAGAATGATCTTAATACAAAATAAGGAGACTTATGGGTTTTAAAGCTTATATGAGAATTGAAAAACTAACCTTGTCAGCAAATGCGATCATGTTTAAGATTCCACTTTTTGGATCGTTGTTTCGTTGGCTGTTCTCAAAATTAAGGGGGTCGTTATTCAGAGTAAAATAGTGCTGATTGGTAAAAAAAAAAAAAAAAAAAAAAAAAAAAAATTATTTTTTTAGAAATTGTTTTTAAAAAAATTCCTTAAGAAACTAAAATTGTGCAGTTTTGAATTTTAAGATCATGTCCATATCATAAATAAGTAGATAGAAAATGTATCTGAATTGAACAGTTCGATAAAAATCTCACAGTTTTAGAACTACACAATATTTATAATTTTTCTTCTTTTTTTTTTTTTTGTATGCTATTGAAGAATTTTCCTCGTAAAAAAAAAAAAAATTCGCCAGCTTTATAGAAATTTCATGACCTGTGATTGGAACATCGAAGAGGCTTGAGGAATTCCGGAATGGAATGTCCGAGTCGCCGAGGCTTCGGGCAAAGAGGACGATCATTCCCCCCGGCGGAGATGAGCTCGTTTGATTCTGATTCCGAGTTGATCAGATTGTTCTTCACTGCTAAATGATGCATTTTTTTTTTTTTTGGCTTTGTTGCCACTAAGGATTTCAACTCATGCTTTATATGTAACGTAGTGTTGGCTGAAATGGGTTAGTTACGTTAGTGATAAAACCACACGTTCATAATTATTATAATTTTTTTTATTTGGACCTCATAAACCACACGTTTAAGAATGCTAGAGAGAGAAAGAGATGAGAGTGAGAGAATCAGTAACAAGTGGAGCCACATTAAACATGCAAACCATGTTCAAGTGAGGGAGAAAGTAACATTTGCCTGGCCAAGCGTGATTATAGGCTGGAAATTTGACTAATTGTGGTATTTATCTCCTTTTTTCAAGCAAATAATAATAATAATAATAATAATAATAATAATTATTATTATTATTATTATTATTATTATTATTATTATTATAACAAAAAGAAAAACCCATGTTCCTTTTTTTTTTTGGACTAAAGATCCACGTTTCTTCCTTTTCCAAGAGAAAACAATAACAAATACAGAGAGAAAAAAAAAACATGTTCTTTTTATTTTTTGAACTAAAAATCCACGTTTCTTTTGGTCCAACTACATGCAGAAAATCCTGTATCTAACCGTTTCTTTTTCTTTTATTACTCTGGCATTTTAGAGCATGTCCTTCAAGCCTTCAACTTATGGAACTTTGCAGGGAAACAAGTAGGCTTGAGGTGTGTTTTATTATGTCATGAGCGTACTTTGAAGGGTTAATTGCATGGTTAACTTTCACTTTCACTTTCAACTTTAACAATAGGAACCTAAATTATAAAAATCTGTTGTAATTATTATCCAATAGCTGACGGGTGCCGATGGAAATGACTTGATGTTTTTACAAAAATGCACCCTCAAATGTTTTGTTATTGATATGCTGGATTTTGAACTTTTAATTTTGACAATTAAAACTTTAAATTTGATGGTTCTTGATAATGTAGTCCGATCAATAATAGATGACAATTAACGGACCACAATTTAAGTCCAAAAGGTCAAAATTTTAAACGTTTGGGATTCAACATATCAATTTATTATAAGACATTGGAAATTCTTAATCCACGTGCCAATTATAATGATAGAAAATTCTGGAGAATCTGAATAAAGGAGAAAGGAAAGTAAGACAAACGAGAGTGAAGAGGGCATCAAGCCTGTAGAGACGTAAGCAACTAAATATGAACATCAGTGAAAGAATTATTTTTTGTAAGGATTGAAGAGCCTTGTGTATATGACAAAATCGTTTCAACTTACTAGTTTCAGCTACTACATTGTAAAGTTGTCACATGTTATAATATAAAACGAGAATATATTATATTGTAAAGTTTTCATATAGTTTTCACATACTACAATGTTAGTTCTAATATATAATTTCAACTATGTTGCTAAATACTCTCTCACTAATCAAAATGTCTCCTCTTTACTTGTGACTTAAAATAATAACAATAATAACAATAACAATAACAATAATAATAATTAGACAAGTAAGAGAAATTTTTGCTTCGTGAGTAGTAAATAGGGTTTAAAGTTAGGTTTTGTGCATTGCGTAAAAGAATAGGCTATTAGGCTACTAAAGGTAAGAAACTGGTTTTTTTTTTTTTTATTGTTTTGTGGCCACTCATCTGCCCTAAGCCAAGTGCATTTGAAATCCTACGTAGGATAAAGAACCAACTCGATCTAAAGATAAATAAAACCCATTTAATTACCCATGACGTATCAAACCATGACCCACAAAAGTTTGTCAAGACAGCTCGAATTCAAACAAAGCTCATTCACGTCATTGGATGAACCTCGGACTTGGGCTTTAGGGGAAAAAAAAGGTCATGTGCTGAGACGACCCGCCTTTTCGATAATCACTTAACTTTCATAAAACATTGTTCTTGAACAGTAATCTTACTTAGTTAGTTAGAAAATACTGAATTACAAAAAAAATTTCTTTAAACATTTAACATTCATTTAAACATAATTAAAACTATTATGACCTTTGTCGCCATTCTAGTTAAGGCCTCGCTCAACATTTGCCTTTAAAACCATTTCAAACTGTTTCTTAAAACTGAATAAGAAACATTTACTAAATCATAGCTTAAAACATCACTTAATAATTTGATAACACATTTAGTACATTGTATCTTAAAACCTTTGAAAACATTTCTTTAAAACTCTAATTTTCTTAAAAACCTTGAAATCACTATATTAAATAGTGTAAAACATTTTCTTTGCGTCGTGAAAGCAAACTGTAGTGGTATCCATACCCACATCTTCGCATCTGCCTCCCGCATCACCCAGCTCTTCTAGCAGATCCTATTGGTCACCCGTAAGGCTACCTACAGCATGAAAAGCTTTTTATGAGCTCATGCTCAATAAGTTCAAATATAAACTCACAAAGCGTTTAAACACTACTTTAAATACCTTTATCATAAAAGCCTTTTTCTTAAAACGTTCCTTCGTAAACGTTTCTCATAAACATTTCTTAAAACATTTAACATCAATCTTTAAAATGCATTTCATAAAGCATCCTTTATAAACCTTTTCTTATAACCATGAAAATCTTTTCATAAACAATTAATACAGAACATTCCTTAGAATGTTTTTTATAAACATAAATACGTTTTTCATAAACGTTTAACGTGGAACATCTCTCAAAATGTCTTTCATAACATGACACATAAATATCTCATAAAAAGGAATTCAAGCAGAGTCAAGATGCATGATTCCATTTATGCTCGATTATGAACTTCAATTATGAGCATTTTATGAATACTCTTTTCTTACTTTAACTTAATATTTTCGTTTCTTAACTCTCCTTATCTTGCTTTAACTTTTTATCATTGTCCTTATCTTTCCTTATCTTACATTCACTTTTCTTATTTTACTTCAGTGTTTGTACTATCTCATTAATCATGAGATCATATACATGATGCTTCCCTTACGGAAGACTTGAGACCATCGAGCACGTGGTCAAGTACCTCATACCTTAGAGGTCAAACTTTAACTTTACGTTCATTATCTCATAACACAAAGGTTGGTCCGACACTTTTCCTTTATCTTTATATTACCTTCTTATTAACTTTTGTGAGCATGTCAAATGCAGTCACATCATATGCAAACATACTTGCAATACATAGCTTGTATGATAAAATCTATTACACAACAAATGCAACTTATTGCATAATAAATGCATTATAAAATGCACACACAGTTTGCAAACCATAACCAGTATTATGAAACTTATTGCATACATAGGCAACTTATTGTATACATAACAAATGCACCATAAAATTCATAACTTAAACTATAAAATATTATGCATTTGTCAAAATGCAAAACATACTTTAAAATACTCTGAAAATCATAACTTGTACTTTTAAAAACATTATGCATATCAATATGCAAATAGACTTTAAACATAATACTTTGCAAATTTGTTACAAATCTTACATTGAACTTTTAAAACTTTTGCATAATAAATGCAAATATTCTTTAAAAGAAACTTGCATAATAATTACAAGCTCATTTATAAACATATACCAAAAGATTTAAAAATCATTTACTTCATGCTGTAGGTGAAGTCTGAGCTTACCCGTACTATGCTCTAACGTTCACTATTCCTTTCCTATATCGTTCCTTTCTCATTCCTTTTTCTTTCGTTGGTCGGCTTCTATGTCCTGATCATACGACAACCGACTCATTAATAATCTTCCTTTTTATCAATTCACTCGATTGATAATAAAACATAAACATTAAACATCCATTGTTAAATCTCTCGTCACACATGATGGTTACGTTACTCAACATATTGCAGAACATTTTTTGTCTAAGAATATTATGCTAAATCGGAGTGTCTGACTCCGTTCTAGTCATTTTCTTAAAAATAACAATTTTACCCTTAACAGGTTTTTCGTCCATTTCATAACTTGATAAAACCCATTGCGTAACTTTAACATTCCATTACCTACATAATACGAAAAAATTTTCACTAAAAAACGTTTCCTGACATCGGGCGTTTCGGGTCCGTTTTGACCATTTTTCACAAAATGACCATTTTGGCCTTAATCTCTTTCCTTTCATTCATTCATTGCCTAAACGTTGAATCCTTTAAAACTTAGCATTTAGGAGTAGTTACTGCCTACAGTAGTGTAAGAATTCTACATTTCTTGGTGAAAAACCCAGTTTTCATACAATTTTATAGTTTTGGCCCAAAATACAAAAATATTTATATTTTTGCCCTTAGAACCAAAAATGACCACTTTATACCAAAACGCTCAGTTTCTTGCAAGGAATAAATCTTGCAAAAGCACCATAGTCAAATTCCAAACATTTCATTACGTTTTAATTTCTTGAAATTTTATGCCTAAAATTTCGTAAAATTCATAACTTCTAAACCGAGCAAAATTTTGAGAAACTGTTGACATTGTCATAACAGTTTCGATGAGTTCTACAACTTTCGTGTTGTAACTTTCCTGAAATTCCATCGTTTAGAGGGACTTTTTGGCTGATTTCTAAATCTGTCGAGAATTGTTTTTTCTTTGCAATTTAGTCCCTTTTTAAATTCCATCAAAGCCCTTACTTTCTTCTTTCCATCATCATTAACATCAAATATAACATAAAAAAACCATGCCATAATGTTCATATTACATGCCATGGCTTAAACATTTCATCAAACACTTAATATGCATATTAAACACAAACTTTAACTTAATTAAAAAGATTAGGATTTTACCTAATTCACGCAAGGTGTTTGTCTTCACTTTTCCTTGCTTGAAACCCTTCAAGATTCCCTTGATATCAAGCCCTTACCATACTATAAAAATCCATCAAAAACTTGAACAAAAACCCTAGTATACAATAGGGAAAAGTTTTGAGTTTTACCTTAAAACTCCTCAATTTTCATCCCCTTCATTTGATCTACTTTTCTATATGATTTGGAGGCTTATGCATTAAGAAAAATCTTGAGAGGATTTCATGGGAGGGGTGGTTTCCATAAGAAGAAAATTGAGCATTTTTTTCTTCCTTCCTTTCTTTCTTTCTTTCTTTCTTTCTTTCCTTTTTTTTTCCTTTCTTTCTTTTCCTTTCTGCCTTTCCTTTTCACGCTTTCTTCCTTTGCTCCACCGTGGAGACCATATATAATTGATTAACCTTTTTTCTTTTTCTTTTTTCTTTTTTTTTAAATAAAAAGGTGATGAGTCATCACCTTGGTAATTGATTAGATTACCTTGGGTGGCCAAATATGATTGGGCCACATTAGTGGATATGGTGGCTCAATCAAAACTTTCAAAGTATCCCACTAATTTTTTATGCAGTCTAAGTTTATACTGACAGTATTTTTCCTATACTGCCGGTGTTCTTTTCCATACAGTTCATGAGGTCCCATAACCTTCCATACTTATTTTCATCAATCACATAATGAAATTCCAATATTATCCAACTTTGTACTATCCAAATTTATACTGATAGTATTTTTCTTACACTGTCGGTATGTTCTCTATACTGTTATAGTATTCCTTATTAATCCGTATTCTCCAAACAGTATTATTTATATACTGTTTTAATTTAAACAGTCTAATTTTTGTACTACTTATCCTTAAACAGTCTAATTCTTACATTACATTACTTTTACAGTGTAATTTTTTTACTGTATAACTTTATCAGTGTATTTTCTTACACTGTATTATTCTAATACCGTATAATTTTCTTTATTATTATACAATATTTTTCCTTAATTTGTAATTTTTGTTTTAATATATCCTTAATTTAATGCATTAAAAATTTTCGGTTGTTACATGTGCAAAGAGATGGGCCATTACTAACAAACACAATATAATTTGAGTGGTCTTTGCAAATATAAGAAAGGAATAATTCTGTAATTGGGAAAAAAAAAACCTTAACAGTAGAGTTTGTACTGTTAGATTTTTATTAAGTTTTATTTAATTTTTGTGAGAGTTGGTAATTATGCCTTATCAGTAAGTGTCTTTTTCATACTCTCTATACCACGCAATTCTCAGAATATAACTCTTAAGATTATAGGATGTTGTTCCACCTGTAATCAATTTTCTTTCCATTTATATAGAATCTATTCATCTGTATACCCCAGTGTCTTTGCTTCGTTTGACTAAATGCAAATATGAAGGGCAGTTGGTTCTTTTTAGCTATGGGATCATTAATACAAATATGGAACGTCTATTATGTTATTGGATCTCTTGACAAATTCAACCTGTTGGACCAGCCATGATGATCACTAATTCAACATAGAGGAACAAAATCTCTCTCTCTCTCTCTCTCTCTCTCTCTCTCTCTCTCTATATATATATATATATATATACATATACATTTTTTTTTCTTGACAAAAGAAAAACTTCTACTAGCAAGAAGACAATGGATGGAGTAGTCTTGAAAGATAAGCATTGGGCCAACGTTTGAATTATAAAGTATAACTTTTTTTTCCCGACCGTGCTACACATATAGAAGTGCCCATTAGAAAACTACAAGACATTTTTATTTTTTATTTTTTTAAGTCTAACATGTCAAACTCAACCATTATTCACCATTGTAATTCGTACAAGAGGGTTATTCTATAAAAAAAACAAAAAACAAAAAACAAAAAACAATGTAAATCAAACTTGAAATGTATGGTCCTTAGTGCATACATTTTCCTCTACTATCCATCATTCAATGACCACAATTGAGGACACATTATTGTCAATACTCAATTTCACATCTTTTTTTTAAGATGTGATTCTTGGGCTTTTCTCTCATGTGAAATGCTTTTGAAATGGACTCCCTATCATTTTATCCACAAAAAGGAACTTCTAGGTGTTTATGGTCTTGGCAGACATGACAAGTCAGTCACCGTTTTCCATTTTCTGACCATGCAAACTTTCAATCTATGTCCGCTTAATTATTTTCACACTACTCTATTGCTTTAACTACACCTCTCGTACATTGAAGCTTTCCTAGTTTTTGAACATGCTACCTACTTTTTTCCCCCTAGCCACATAACTTCTCGTCGTGATCTCCAGAGTCCTAAACATTATCTTAGCGGTATTGTGCAATCCTAAATCATCTTACGACACCTGTATGTGATTCAAAATTATACAATATTGATAAAGTATTTTTTAATATCATACAAATGAATTCTCTACAATAGGCCTTTGGTATGTGGTAATGGAGGATTTTTGAGCTCTACTAGGGTTCCTTTTAAGTTGAGGTCGAGTTACTTGAGAGAGGTGCGCCGCCACCTCTCCTACCAGATCCAAAGCCCAGCATTGCCTGTTGGCTAGTTGCTGGGACCTAGATCCTTGAAAGGAGGAGGCTGGTTTGGGTTAGGGACGGAAAAAGGGGTAAAGAAAGGTGGTAGGGCTTGGATCTATTGTAGCAGCCATTTGGGAAGGGAGCCAGTGATTTTCTGTGCTAGCGCATTCAGGGGAAGCAAGTGGGGGTTGGTATTTGCGATGCACAAGGCAGGGAGACCCGAGGTCAACCGTGAGTGGCGGAGGTTGGCTATGCTTCAGGTCTTCACGGCGAGGAGGGAGAGGATTGAGGAGAGGAAGAGACCAGGGAACGGGATCTGGCAGAGGAAGGAGGAAAACAGTAACCTGGGTCTACTGTTGTGGGAGATCTCGAGGTAAAACTTTGCAGCATTGGCTTTGAGCCCTAGTCTAAAGGGGTTGCTAGCGGGAGGAGGTAATCACCAGGAGCTAGCGAACCCACAATCAGTGCGGTGGACTACTCTCCGCCAAATTATTACCTCTATGTTTTTAGTTTCATTTGTAGTATGTTTTTGTTGTTACATTCAATGTGAAATAAAAGAGGTGGTTTACCTACCTTGGTTGTAGTTTGTTTATCTCCTCCATCTGTTAATAGCGGTAGTATGTTATTGTCTGGTTAGACTTTAGTTTATACCTTGTTGTATGTTCTTTCGAAAGGGGTTTTCATAATGAGCTTTAGATGAGCTCTTTTATTTGTATCAAGTCTCTTTTTTTCTTATGAGTCTTGATACTTGATTTTAGTCTCTGACTTGTATGGTCGATTGCTTAAAAGTCTAACTCTGTTGACTTATTTATTTGTTAGGTATTGGGTAACCCAAAACTCGCCCAAAAAAGTGGTTGCTAAAAATCTCGTACAACGTTAAAAAGGCTTCTAAACCCTAACATCCACCGCTTTAATTTTTTTTTTTTTAAAGCCCCTGCCCTAAATCCCATCACCCGATCAGCTCGCCGGCACTCTCTCCTCTGCTACACAGCCAGGCGGTCTGATCCAATCAAAGATTGCCCATCAACATGATGTTGAAATATAAGGCAAACAATTGGTGCAGTCCCTTAAATTGCGTCTTTCCAAAATTCTTGTCCATCTAAATCATTAGTCTCCTTAACTGCCACCTAAATGATGTTGAAATATAACGCAAAGAATTGGTGCAACTTTGGGTTGGGCTTACCCGCGTCTGAATTGTGAATATTGACAATATTGACAATGACACATTGACTTTTGTCTCTCTCTCTCTCTCTCTCTCTCTCTCTCTCTCATGCTTTGGTTCAACAAACAGAAAATTAGTATTTCTTCAACATGAAGCAAACAAAAATACAGCCAAAAATATTGATACGTAGAAATATAGAGCACTTGGAGCCATTAGAGCAATAAGACACAAATGTTTGTAATGTTCTGTCCACATTCCAACTAAAAGCTCTTGCTTTTTTTCTCTCTTTCTTTATTTCTTTTCTTTATTTCTTTTTTTTCCCCTGGAGAATTCCACTTAATCAAAGGAGAAAAAGAGAGAGATTTGCACATGATTTTGATTTCATTATGTGACAATAAAATAGATTACCGTTTTTTTTTTTTTATGCATGTGTTTTTTGCCTTGCAAAGATGACAATTTCTTTTGAAATGTGGTGGAAACCGTTGGTTAGAACCACTTTTATTGTAGCATGTGAGAGTTTTACACAGTAGTAACTTTTTTTTTATTGTTACTGTAGCATGTGAGAGCTTTGTATTGTTTATAACTGAGTTTGTAGTGGGAACCTACCAAACAGGGGGTTAACTCTTTTTTTTTTTTTTATACAAACAAAAATCAACAACTTGGTATTATAAATTATGGAAAAAAAGGAGAGAATTCTTGGGTATGATAATAATAAAAAAAAAAAAGAGAAAACCTTATTGTGCAGCTATATACTTTTTCTTATAAAAAAATCTCACCAAATTTGCGCCTTTTTTTTATGTGACGGCTCAAAATTGGACATATCAGGATGTGTGTGTGTGTTTTATTTTTTATTTTTTATTTATTTTTACATTATATCATAATTTTCTAAAAGAACAAAAAAATGCCGGTTTGTTGCTAAAATTTAAACTGTGTGCTGATGATTTGATTTATTGTTGATTGTTGTCATTATAATTATTTTGTTTGAATTTTAATATATAATTATTGATGACTTTTCATCCTTAGCCATGGGGCGTCAAAGACATTATAAAATTTACAAAATCACGTATAAATATTAGAGGTCTTACCTTCGACAGCCACCTAGGCAGCAAGAACTATAAATCTGGTCGGTGGACCTAAATATTGCCCATTTGGACATTTTGGATTAGATATTATAGAGTAGCCATTGAAAAACGCTTCCTAAATGCAAAAAATCAAATTGGCATACTTATTCCTTAATTTTCTTGCAAACTTTTAATATCCTATATATATATATATATTGAATTGAATTCAAACTATATATATACGTTTATGCTTACACACGTGTGTACATATATACATATACAATCGACTCACGTGTGTATGGAAAAAAAAGTTTAACTCCTTGCAAAAAATTAAATTGTCATACTTATTTCCTCAAAATTCCTTGCAAACTTTTAACATTATATATACATATATATTATATTGGATTGAATTCAAGACTATACATATATGCATACACACGTGTACATGTACATACATATATACACTCACGTGTGTATGGAAAAAGGCAAATGACTTTGGCATTATGAAGGCCGACCCTTTAAACCTCAAAAATCAAAACGTTGATTGTTGACCCAAAATGTGCAAAGGTTGTGAAAATATCTAGCCAATTTTTTTTTTTTTAAGATTTGAGTCATTCCACAACTGTTTGACACTTGCTATGTTTTTCTTGTTGACACCTGTCCTATTTTTTCCCCCCCTAATTAAGGGACGCCTATGCACTCCAGCCACACAGGAAAGACACATTGTTGGGATTGTTTTTTATTAGGTATTAGGTGTTATTGCTCATGCAAAAATAATACTCAATCTACACGCAAGAAACGTATTGTTGGAGTTCAACCAATAAAAAGAAAAGCAGATATTTACCAATTGCTGACACGTAAATAAAATAAAAAATATTTATAAGATGAAAAAGAAAAAAAAGAAAGAAAAGTAAGAAAACCAATTATGAAAGAGCAAAGAAAATGAAAGATTATGGGTAATAATGTGAAAAAAAATAATATATTCTAGAAAATGAGGATTGGAATAACACTTTCATGGCATTAATTTGTCAATTGTTTTTGGCCCTAAAAACAAAATGAAGTGGTGGCATGCATTAATAATGCTTTTAGCATTGACACCCATATGTCAAAGATTTGTCCACATGAACATAATGTCAAAGCCAAAGGATCAACATGATTGATGTTTCCTAATTGAAAGTTTTGATTCGCAACGATTGTTGTTGTCACCTTGAGATGAATTTTTCAAGAAAGAAGGAAGAAAAACGTATGTAAAGAAGGGCTCTTTTTTTTTAATTTCATTCTCAATTATTTTCTTTTTTGAAGCATGTTTTAATTTCTCTCTCAAACGAAAAAAATAAAAATAAAGTTTTTCCACAAAGTGTTCAATATGGATCCTAAGAATTCCATTTCATTATGATTCTTATCAAATCAAGCTTAAAAAAATAGATTTGCAATTTGACCCCTTTTTTTTTCTATTGTGGATGGAAATAAAAATGGGAAAGAACCAAAAAACAAAGAGAGAGAGAGACAGAGAGAGACAGAGAGAGAGAGAGAAAGGAAGAAAGGTACTTTGATGGAGGAGGAGAAAGAACTATTTGACCTAACTTATAATGCGCTTAAAAAATTAAAATAATCATCAAGCAAGGAGTTCCAAGCAAATAACAAAACATCATCATCATTATTATAATATACTAATTATTAAATACTTTAATATAATGTCTTTATTAACACGATTTTAATATAATATGATGATTAAAAACTGTATAAACTTTTCAATATACATATTTTTTCCCTCTATCATCTTGTAAAATTCTTTTTGTCATCGTCAATGAAAGAGAATGGCAAAAAATTCTAGAAAAATAGCGAAATAATTTTTTCTGAAAAGAAAAAAATATATTTAAAAAAAATTCTTCACTCTGTATTTTCTTTTCCATCCACTTTCTCTTTCTTTGGTTATACGTGGAGCCCATTGCTGCCCATATGCATTGCTGGCTTTCAGCCATCGCTATGTTCGTTTTTCTTTTATAGGGTGTTTGTCTTCTAAGAAAGACCACATTGGAAAGAAAAGAAAAGAAAATCACCAAGCCCAAAAACCAAAAAAAAAAAGACTTTCAGTTCGTTCCAATCACACTGATTTGAGAGCTTTCCTTCTTCTTCTTCTTCTTCTTCTTCTTCTCTCTCAATCCTCATTTCTCTCTCTCTCTCTACTCCTGCAATAATTACAATAAACCCTCCATCAAAAAAAAAAAAGGAAGAAAAAGAAAAAGGTCTGACCCATATCCAAAAAGAAAAAAAAAAAAGAAAAACCATTTTGCCCACAAGTTTGATTTGATCGATCTATAGATCTAACGCTTTCGAACCCACATGTATTGCTCTGTTTCTTTTAGATCTCCGTCTTTGTTTTCCTCTGACTGATCAAACAGCCTTAATTGTATCATACTGTAAGTTTATCTTCCCCTTTCTTTAGAAAAAAAAAAAAATCTCACGTTTTTAAAATCTATTATTAAATTTGTTTGATTGGTTTTTTTGAGTTTAATTATTTTGAATATTTAAGTTGTAATTGGGTTTTTCCTAAGTTGCTGAAATATTTGGTGTGTGGAGTAGTAGAATGTGGAGCTTGATTTTACTGTGGCTATTTTTGGGGCAATCCATTTGAGTGTCGTTTCTTGGTGGTTTGTTTTGAGGTTTTTGAGCAGAAATGGAAGTTGGGTTTTCGATTTTTGACCAAATGGGGTTGTTAACTGAAATCTCGTTATTGGGTGTTCTGAATTGCTTTGACTACCCCTGTATACTTAACTTGATATTGGGTGTTTTCTAGGCTGCTGAGTATTGGTGTGAATGAATAATTTTTATGGTTTTAGAGTAGAATGTAGATGTAGATTTTACGGTGGTTGATTTTTGTGGTTGTTTTGAAGTTTTTCAGCAGAAATTGAGTTTGGATTTCGGATGTTTGACCCTAATGGGAGGTTAAAAGTGAAATCTTGATATTGGGTGTTATAAGCTGCTTTGAATTCTTCTGAAACCTTAAGTTGATATTGGTTGTTTCCTAAGTTGCTGAAATATTGGGTGCGATGTTTTGAAGTTTTTGAGCAGAAATAGGGGTTGGTTTTGGATGTTAGACTCTAATGGACGGGGTTGTTGACTGAAATCTTGAAAGTTGATTTTTTATTTTTCGAATATTAAGTTGTACAAGATTAAATTGTTACATGGGCTTCTTTTGTTTCTAAACTATGTGGCTGATTTTGGTTTTACAGCTTATAATTTTGGAGTGCAGGTGGATTAATTTTTCATTGGACTGTTGTTGTTACATCCATTTTGGATGTGGAGGTATAGGAGGCTGGCCCGGGGGAAATGAGGGATGTTATCAAGGTTGATGAACTTTCTGAGGGCCTGCTGGCTGCCGTCCTCGGACCGGTATGTACATACGGGTTCGGATGCAGCTGGCCGGCAAGATGGGTTACTGTGGTACAAAGACATGGGGCAACACTTGAATGGTGAATTCTCGATGGCTGTTGTCCAGGCCAACAATTTGCTAGAGGATCAGAGCCAGATCGAGTCCGGTTCGTTGAGCTTGCTCGACTCTGGCCCATATGGAACCTTCATCGGAGTATATGATGGACACGGCGGTCCTGAGACATCACGTTTCATCAATGATCACCTATTCCAGCATCTCAAAAGTAATGTTAGCCCAAACAGACCTTGTAGCATAAATATGTTTATTGAAAAATTAACTCTTAAGAGTGTAGGCTCTCTAAAAAAATTCATGAATTCCTTCCCTGTTTTCAGTCTGTTTTTATCTTCTGTTTGAAAGCCAAGCATTCATCAAGTCATTGCTGTTGCTAATTGTTCAGGGTTTTCTTTTTTTTTTCCCTCTCTCCACAGGGTTCACTTCAGAACAACAGTCCATGTCAACTGATGTGATCCGTAAAGCGTATCAAGCCACGGAAGAGGGCTTTATGTCAGTTGTTACGAAACAGTGGCATATGAAGCCGCAACTCGCAGCTGTCGGATCCTGCTGCCTTGTTGGTGTGATCTGTGGAGGCACCCTCTATGTTGCCAACCTGGGAGATTCCCGGGCTGTGTTGGGTAGACTTGTGAAGGCAACTGGAGAGGTTCTTGCCATCCAGCTGTCATCGGAGCACAATGTTGGCCTAGAATCTGTTAGACAAGAAATGTATTCCTTGCACCCTGACGATTCGCAGATCGTCGTTTTAAAGCATAATGTATGGCGTGTTAAGGGTTTGATACAGGTAACAAGCGGTGATTTTAACAATTTTGGGATGAATTTAGGTTCCTCAAGTACTCATTTTGCTAAAGCCTCTTTCACAAAGGTTTGAAGGTTTATATCATCTTTTATTTAGGGCACAGGGCAATTTCACTTCTTAGTTTCTTCTTTAAATATATTTCATGTCAGTTTTGTGATTCGCATAAAAGTTTGGGCTCTAGAGGGGAAAAGATATTGACAGTAACAAAAACGTAGGGACAGTGGCTATATCTTTCTGGTTATTTTAGATGATATAATCTGTTTCTGGTGAAATAACAATGTGCTACAGGTAAGTAGCGAGTTAGAAATGAAGTTTTGGAACTGTCAGGGTGACGGATTGCAGTTAAAAAGGGATATAAACATGTTACTTTGATGTTATAGTGGATATATTTGGGAGCATTTACAACTTTTACACTCCGGTTGGTGGGAAAGAGAGAAAGTACACAACAATGAAAAGTGAAAATGGGAATGATAGAAATGATTTTGGTTTTTTATTGTTTTATTTGTTACATAGGAAGGAAATGAAATGTGTGATTGGAAAATTATGATTTAGTCCTTAGCAATTTATTTGTACTATTTTGTCTTTAAGATGGGGACGAATAAGTAAATTACTATATCAAGCCTTGAATTCAATTTTTTTTCTAATCTCCAACAATGGATGGATTAAAAATGGTGGGGTCTGCTAGTACTTGTTTTCACTCTATTTTCTTTTGTTTCCTATTTTTTTTTTTCAACCAAACAAGCCATCATACTATTTTTTTCGTCCAATCATCCCTCTACATTGTTCCTTCCCCTCTTTTACTTCTGATAGATCCTACATGACGTAAAAGAGCAGTGAGGGCATGCTTCCTGTTTGCATAAGATCGTCAGTGATGTTGTTACTCAAGTTGTTAGCAGTAGAGCTTATTAAATAGGGGCCAGAAATAAATGGGAAAATTAGGTAATTAGTGAGTGTGTGTTTATTTAGCTTTGCTCATTGGGGAAGTGAAAGTCTCTCGAATCCTTGCAACTTGTCTTTTCCTTTTAGTTCAGTTTAATCAATACAATATCCGTTCAGTTTTCATAATTCCTAGCTGGAATCCTATCACCTTCATACCCAACAATAGTGTTTAGAAAATTCTGAACCTGCGCTTAATAGGTCGGCATTAAGCAGATGCTTGTGGAAGAACTCCTTGGTCACACCGGGCTTTAAGAGAAATGGGCTATATTGCAAGGATGACAAAAAAATTAGCCAACCTTTTTTTTTCATTAAAAAAAATCCCCGCATCCATGTTGTTGGGTTTTGTGGAGTATCAGCAAGAAATTTTAAGTATATGTTGCAGCTTTCTTCGGTTTTATCTGATATATGTTATATATTTTAACTATTTATGTTGCAGGTTTCTAGATCTATTGGCGATGTGTATCTAAAAAAGGTTGAATTCAATAGGGAGCCTTTATATGCCAAATTCCGTCTTCGAGAACCTTTTAAAAAGCCGATTTTGAGCTCCGAGCCATCAATCAACGTACACGAACTTCAACCTCATGATCAGTTTGTCATATTTGCCTCAGACGGATTATGGGAGCACCTTAGCAATCAGGAAGCAGTTGATATAGTCCAAAATCACACACGCAGCGTATGATATTCCTCTTGTTGCTAAATTTAGAATTTTCTTTGATCTATTGACTTGCATATATGAATTTATTAGACAAAAACATTATTACAGATCTAGCGAGGCCTAGTAGCCTGCCCCATTTTATTGGTACACATGCTGATATTGCAAAGTTACTTTGATGCATTTGTCTAGCTTTGTTGGTATTTACACACTTTAAACAGTTGGGTATCCTTGCCATGTTTTAGATTTTGTAAGAAGTGAATTTCTAGATAGTGGTTTTGTAAATTTCTACTTTCAAACGTTCCTCTTTCCCTGTTTTCTGGTGGAGCTGTAAGCTTTTACAAGTATGACATAATTTTCTACTTTTGGAGAATGGGATGCATCGGTCATTTAACGTGGAAATGTTACATGGATTTTCCATTGTCCTGTAATTTATGAATTAGTCTGGGAAGCCTTGAACATATTTCGTTAACCAAATTACATGGCTTTTGCACTTTCTAAGAGCGTAAAGCAGGTGCTTATTCTGGTTTTGTGCTTTTTCTCGCTTTGTTATAGCGAGTCGATCTTGGGCTAGGCCAATAGGTCACTTGGTTCAATCTCTGTTGTTACATGTCTTGTTGCCTTTTGATTTGGGTGACCGGCAACCAATCCAGATCGATCAGCATCCCAAAGAAAATAGGGATACGAGACTTACGTCTTGTTCTCATTGGAATGGACTTGTCTAAACATTTCTTCTGTGATAACATTTTTCTTTTTTAGTCATTGGCGTTTGAGGTAAAATTATTGTTCTGGAATGTAGAAACTCTTGCACTTCGTTATTAGAAATGATAGGACTGCATCAGAAAGGAATTTTTACTTGCTTGTTGTTTTGCAGGGAAGCGCTCGGAGGCTTGTGAAAGCTGCCTTGCGGGAAGCAGCCAAGAAGAGAGAAATGAGGTACTCTGACTTGAAGAAGATAGATCGAGGTGTCCGTCGGCATTTCCACGATGACATTACAGTCGTAGTTGTATTTCTTGACTCGAACGTTGTGAGCCGAGCCAGTTCAGTCAGGGGCCCAACTTTGTCTCTGAGGGGCGGCGGTGTTAACCTACCCTCCAAGACTGCCACGCCAATGGAGCTCAATACTACATGACCAAAAACAAAACCCACCTGCACGGTTCGCTCACACGACTGTTGTTGTACCTAGTGTCATATCCTTCTCCGAATTTCGAAAAGTGATCCTTCACCTTTGTACATCAGAGAGGGAGAAGAGAGGGTGCAGAGTCAATTAATTTTTTACTTGTACCATGTAACATTTAACTTGGGGACATGTATTTTATTTAGTTTCTGAGAACTGGAGCATAAGTTTTTTTAAAAAAGGAAAGAATCAGGGAAAAGATTGTGCTTCAAAGTTTGATGCTGAAGATTCCTTTCTTCGGGACGCTCTTCTTATTTTCGGATTTTACCTTTTTTTTCCCTCCCCGTTTCTTTCATTTGTCCAGAGTTTTCTAAATTTTGCCTTGTGCCAATCTTTGTGTAAAATGTGATCACTGAAAATTGCAAGTTTCAATGCCTGTTCTGAAATAGTTAGGAGGCCATTGAAATACTCTCAGAATAGCGCTATTCTGGAGTAATTAAATGATAACTGCCTGGGGTTTTTCTTTTCTTTTTCTTCGGAGAATTGTGGTAGGGCATGAGTGAAAGGAAAAAAAAAAAAAAAAAAAACTAGTGTTAAAATATAGTTACAAGCCATTAGATCAAATTATTAATAATTTAATAAATGCCAATAAAAATATTAGGGACTTCTTTGATGGAAATTTTCATCCATAGAATATGTTTTAAATCATTAGATTTGGTTAAAATTATAACTAAATTCCTCAACATTATCCAATCCAGGCAGATTTTTTAAAAATAAGGAATAAGCATTATTTTATCTCGTCTTATTCAATCCAATCCTGACCTCCTACCTTAGTCCGACGTGCAAACAGGGCCTCAAGAGACTGTTAGAACCCTTACTTTAACAAGGTTTACCAATACGAAGGAGGGAAGAAGTCATCCAGCATGACAGATTTTCCAAAGTGATTTCAATTTTACAGAGGAAGAACCTTTGATTCCCACCTTCTCTTTTGCCAGAGGACTGTGCTTTAAGAATATTCACATCATCCTACAAAAGAGGTCCCACTCCTTTAAATTGCTCCCTTTTTCTATCTCTTTTTGAGGGTACAAACCTCCACTTCTATAGCTTCTCTCTTTCATTAACTGGAACTCTTTGTGACATCACACAACTAATTATTGTTCTATTCTCACCATACATTATAAGATAGTTTTCAAAAGGGGGTGGTTCTATGCTATGTTGAAAATCTTGAGCCTTTGCGCACAGAACACTTGGATTATGTGTGCTATGTCTAAAGGGTAAAAAAAAAAAAAAAAATGAAGCACCCAAGTCTCATATTTTCTAAATACAATAACAAATACCAAGTTATGAGAACATTAGACTTCTTCACTTAAAAAGTCGTTCTTTTAAAATAGAAATTTGTCCCCAGAAAATTTAAATTTCATCACTATGATGATGATTAAAAAGTGATTTTGATGTTGCTAAAGACATTAATCTAACATCTACTTATGATTTGGATTCAAGTAAGGAAAGAAAAAGAAGCAAGGAAAAAAGCGAAAGGCGAGCGCACAAATGTCTAGGTTGGGGGACCAATTCCTTGTCCATTTCCCATTGGACTTTAAAAAATATCCTGAAGAGATATTACAATATGTTTGAAAGGATGGTAGAAACTGTTAGTTAGAACCACTTTTATTGTAGCATGTGAAAACTTTACATTGTATTAATATTTTTTTTATTGTTACTATAGCATGTGAGAGCTTTATACTATTTATAACTGAGTTGTGGTTTCCACCACTCAGCCAAACAGTTGGTAAATTAGCTATAATATAGCTGAAGTAGGTAATATTTTTTTTATTGTTACTATAGCATGTGAGAGCTTTATACTATTTATAAATGAGTTATGGTTTCCACCACTCAGCCAAACAGTAGGTAAATTAGCTATAATATAGCTAAAGTAGTGGGAAATAAAAAGGAAGAGGGAGAAGGAAGAGGGAGAGAGGGAGGAAGGAGAAGCCCTAACAACTCCATATCAATGTTATTTGGTCATCCTATTAATTGGATTTGTGCCCTCTATTTTTCGGGCCCTAAATTATAGGATTGTTTGGTATTATTTTTAAAATAGATGAAAATGTTTTTGTTTTTGAAAAATGAGAATTTTTTTAAAATTATGCCAAAAATGCTTTTAAAATTTTTTGTCTCGAAAAACGTGTAAAAACATTTTCAAAAATTTTGATAACAAAATCAAACAGGGCCATAGAGTCTGATAGGCTATATCGATCAATACATACATCAACGTTTGGAAATACAGTTGAAACTGTGAGTTATAGCTTAACTATTGTAACATGTGAGAGCTTTATATTGTAGTATGTAAGCTTTACATTGTAAACATTTAGAATTATGAGTTTCAATTAAGTTTCTAAATATGTCATAAAAAAAATAAGATACCAAACACATTCCAATTATGTATTCTGCATCTGTTATAAAAATTTGACCAAAATTTGACGATTCAAAACAATATAATATAGATAAAAATGCTTTTTCTTATCTATTAAAGAATTATTATAAGTTTATTTACCATCGATGAACTTAAAAAAAATACACATGATTTTTTTTATAGGACATAAATTATTGATACTACACAATTAAAAAGACATATAAATTCAATGAAACTTAGAAAAGATTTGATAATCAAAATTGTGCGTTACTAAGACGGTGTATTTTTTAAATGCGGTATGATTGGTCAAATCTGATTTGTATTTATCGGGTCTGTTTGGTAATGGATTCAAAATTAATGATTTGATTTGAGTTAGTGTGATTTGAATTAGGATTTGAGTTAGTAATTTGAATTATTATCCAAATTGGCGTTTGAATATGCATTTAAGTTTTGATCTGAGTATGGATAAAATTAGAATATGTGTTTAGAAAAGTAGTGAAAATAATTTTTAATTTATTAATAAATCTAATAAAATCTGAATGTTAATAATCCCAAAAAATATGCAATATGGATCTTAATTTTTTCCTCTCTTCATTAGGAACATATGAAAAAAAGAATCATTTCAATTAGATATCAAATGAAGAAATTATAATTTTTTTCTCTTAAATATAAGAGAGAGAATTTCAGTTTTTACTGTGGTAGAGATATCCGAGTATCAAAAATTTAAGAGAAGTCAAAACTCTAAAAAATTAGATTCTTAATACTCAAAGGATTCAAATTTTGGTTAAAATAAACATATATTTAAAAATTTTTGATACTCAAATCTAAATTTAAGTTCATTAAATACAAAAAATACTTCAAACAAACAACCACATCATGTATTCATTTATAAAAATTCTTGTCATTAGATCCCACAAGATGATCTCTATGGACCGTCTTAGAACCCGATCAATTGTTTGAACAATAATTAGAAAAAGAAATTGGTCCCATTATGATTCTTAAAAAAAAAGAAAAAAAAAAGGTTACATGAGGTTACAATTTTAGGTGACATGCTAATCCACGGTTGTGACGAGAATCAACCCCACCTTGCACTAACTCCAAGAATATGATCCGACGGCTAAAAAGAGGTGATTATGGGGTCCATTATATCCTTCTGTCGTTTTTCTGTCCCCACTGGGCAATATGGACAAAAGTGTAACTATGCACCTTAATGGAGAAAAGACTCACAATCTCAAGTTAGCTTCTTCTTTTGATTGACCAATCTTAAGTTCCATTTATGTTCCACTCAACTTCAAGAGCGTATACGCCACGTTTCTTTCATTTTCTTCTCACAAAGGTATTACAGTGAAAACGAGCCAGTGAGCGCGTCCGCGAAATTCATTCCTTAAACTGCACTAAACAAAAGCAGAACAGCTGTGCATGAATCTAGTTTAGCACTTGTGCCCTTCAATTTTTGTGGTTTGATATTTTTTAGCATGAATTTTTCCTTACAATTTAGTACCAAATTACTAAAAAAATAATATTTTAGGTAAAAGTTGCCAAAGTGTAACAATTCATAGGATACAACTTTATAGGGTGTTTAGAAAGTGGTAAGAACCAGTGGTGAGAACAACTTTTACTGTAGCATATGAGAACTTTACACTGTAGCAATTTTTTTTATTGTTACTGTAGCATGTGAGAGCTTTTTACTGTTCATAACTGATTTTGTAGTGGAAACTTTGCCAAACACCAAAGTTTATAATCATTCCATCCAAATTTTTGTACTATTAATTTTTGAACTTGTTGCTACGGTTTTGTAAATATAAGGACTGAATTGTTAAGAAAAGCTTTTAAGGACAAATGTGCTAAATTACAATAGTGAGAGGGACAAAAGTGCAAAAGAAAACTTTCACCCTCTCCTGAGTTTGAGTCGTCAGTTATGCCAATTATCTTAGAGAAACTGTTGCTAACTCACTCTACAAATGGCAAGGAAATGAATTTGCTTTGTTTTTGGACTATTTTTCTTTCATTTATATTTTTTCCTTGAAAACTGGCTTTGAAGTTTGGATCATTGTTTTTAAGTCCCTTTAATAACCCGATTGAAGTTAAAAGTTGAAGTGATTTTATTATAATATACAAAAGTTTTATATAAAACATACTTTTATTTTATATTATAATATATAAAAATTTTATATTGTAAAGTTAAAATAATATTTTATTTACAGCGTCACCAAACGCTCTCTTTATGTGTTTATGTGTGTTTTAAAAAAAAATTAATGCCCCATTAGCACTCATAGTTGGCATATAAATGAGTTGGCAGTACGTTGCCTCATAATCAATATCTTCTATTGTATTAAAAGGAAAAAACAAAAAACTTTGCCCTTCTTTTTCTTGCTTTCCACACACAAAGTGGAACCTAATTGGCTCATCGGTTACATACGTAATGCATGATCAGACAGGATTCTCTATCACCCTTTTCTTTTTCCTTATTTTCCAATGCAACCCCACCACTTTAATTTTCTACAGTCATAACCTTCAGTTTAGCATGACTCAGCTTCTGAACAACAAACCCAGTTAGCTTCTGAAGTAGTAGGACAATTCTAGAGAGAGATGGGTTGTGTTGTGTCTAAGAAGTTAGGTGATGAAGAAGAAGAAGGAAATGTGGTGTTGATTTGTAGAGAGAGAAAACGGCTCATGAAAATGGCTTTAGAGAGAAGGTCTGCTCTTGCGGATTCACAATGCAAGTACAACTACTCTCTTTACTCTTTATCAGCTGCTTTAAACCTCCTTGTTTCTCGCTACTCTTCTCCTTCTTCGCCTTTTCTCATCACATTTCCTTGTGAAGAACAAGAAGAAAAGCAAAATCCAAATAATAATGACAAAAAAGAAGAAAAAGACAAAGAAGTTGATGATGGTAATGATGATAGTGAGTATGATGAAGAAGAGGTGGAATTATGTGAGAATTTTTATGATGATCATGAGATGGGTTTTTCACCATTTATGCCAAATAATTCTTCATCACCAAGGAGGGATTTTGAGTGGGATTTCTTCAACCCTTGTGATGGAGAAATGGGTGTGTTTTCTGATCAAATCACTCAGAAGGAGAAAAAGGGATCTAATCATGAGGATTTGAGGGTGTTGAGAAAGATAGAAGGAATACCAGATTTGGAAGAGGATATTGGAGAGAGAATTGCAAGTCATGAGGAAAAGGGTGAAAATGTCATGAATTTTACTATTGATGATGTGAATAAGGGAATTGTTGATAAAGCCATTAATAATGATGGGAGGGAATTGTTGGAGGCATTGAAGGATGTTGTAGACCTTTTCAATAGGGGGTATGATTCTGGTTTGGATGTTTCTAGAATGCTAGAGACCAACATGGTTCAAGTTCAATCCACCTTAGAAGAAATTAAAGGCGGGTTCTTTTTCTTAAATCACCCTTAATTTTATTTCCTTCTCAATTGATTGAAAATTCTAGGCCTAATTTGTTGTGATTTGTGTTTCTTTGCAGTAATTCATGTCTATATGGGGTTTGATTAAATACTTATAATTATACACTTTTGTTTAGGATATTTATGAAAAGAAGAAAGCAGCCAACTTTATGAATCCCATTTCTTTTTTTATGAAAAAGGTCATCTTTTCTACATGCTGTGTTGTATAATTTTCCTCTTGTTTCCTTCTTAATTTGAAATTCTCTACCCTTGTTTGATTTGCATCTCCTTTTTTGCAATTCATATATATGGGATTTAAAATGAGTGCTTATAAAGACACTTTCCTTAGACTAATGACCAGCTTAATTCAAAGGGATTAGGATAATCAAAGAGAAGAAAAGATCTAACTTTGTTTTGTTTTGAACCCCTTTTCTGTTTTATGCAAAAAAGATCATCCTTTTACATGTAATATTTATTCGTTGTTTTTCATCTCAATTTAATTCTGGACCTTTGTTTGATTTGTGTTTCTCTGCTGCAAAACATTGGTATCCACTTTTGTTTAGAATAATGACATGTTTATTTCAAAGAAGTAGGATAATTATTAACAAGAAAGGACTTAAATTTGTATTCTTCTGAATCGCCTTTTGGCTAAAGATGATCCTTTTATTGCCTTTCGCAACTTTTGTCAACTTTCCATCTATTCATTTATGGCATTTTGGTGCAGAAAATTCAAATAAGCTCATTCGCTCTATCACCCGAAGCCGATCCACTTCTTCCACCTTATCTTGGTCTTCTTCTTGTAAGAGCCTGCTTACTTCTAGCTCCAAAAGCTCTTCAACATGGACAGAGTTCAAGAGTGATGCATTTGATGGTTATGGAGGAATGGAATCTGGGAGTCACTCACTGACACTAATAAGGTTATATGCTTGGGAGAAGAAGCTCTACGAGGAGGTCAAGGTACAATATGAATCCATTAAAACTATATTTTGTTCATCTGAAATCGAAGTGGCGGAGCCCAGAAAACTTTCAGTAAATATTTTTTAGGAGAAAGAATCAAAATTTTTATTATTAAGGCCACTATCTTAATTTTTCTAATTGAATGGAGATGTAGTTATGGTGTTTTATTGAATGGGGCATTATTGAAATTGTACAAACACATTATATACATAAATTAGAACTTTAAAATTTCAATAGAGCCACATGCCCGATTATGCAATAAGTAGCTTCACCTTTGAAAAAAATAAATTTTATTTATTAATTATCTGGGTAGGCTGGTCATCATTACATGTTCAATGCTTTTTCCTTATCATTAAGTCTATCAAGTAAACGCCTTAGCTAGAGAAATCTTTAGCGTACTAACTTGTGCTCCTTTTTGACATCTGTTATGTCCGTATGCTTAGTGTGCTGAGGAAACAAGGAAAATTTATGAGCAAAAGTGCTCCCAACTAAGAAGCCAGGAAGCTAAAAGGGACAGCCTAAGATGTGGTGACAAGACTGCAGCTGAAGTCAAGCATTTGTACACCAGAACCTTGGTTGCCATGAGAAGTGCTGAATCAATCTCCGAAAGAATTCAAAAACTGCGTGATCAAGAGTTGCAACCGCAACTCGTTGAGCTTCTACAAGGGTAAGAAAATAATTGTCCAAATTTTGTGTACGAAAGTATGATAAACCTGCTTCTTCTCAGAGGTGTTTGCACATCGGTTTGGACAGTTTTGAGGCTGAATCACATAGGAAACCACAATATCAGCATAAACGTTTATGCTTCTTACTTGGGTTTGTAAACTTGTACTTGTTCTAATCCTCCTTTATTGTCCCTAACATTTGCAGCTTAATGAGGAACTGGAAGGCAATGCTTGAAATGCATGAAACCCAAAGAAAGATAATGTACCAAGTGAAATCCTTCAATTGTCCAGCCTATGGGAAATTCTGCAACGACTCGCACCGGCTTGCCACGCTTCAGCTGGAGACAGAGCTTCAAAACTGGCATGCTTGCTTTGCTGCATATGTCTCTTCGCAGAAGGCGTACATTAAGGCACTCAGTGATTGGCTGTCCAAGTTTGTGATCACCCCTCAAACCGAACTGTGCTTGAATGGAATCAACTCGCCGCCATTGCTTACAATGTGTCGCGACTGGTTGATTTGCCTTGATAACTTGCCTGACAAGGCAGTGACTTATGCCTTGAAAAGCTTTCGAAAGGACGTCCGGGCTTTGTTGGTCAAACAAGGAGAAGAGCAGCAGCAGAAGAGGAAGGTTGATGGACTTGCCAAAGATCTTGACAGAAAGGTAGTGGCGTTCCAAAGGGCGGAGAGACGAGTACTCGAGTCGAAGATCTCAGGCGGGCAGGAGGGGGAGATCCATGTAAGAAGCCGGGTGGAGTACTTGACCGAGAAGAAGGAGCAGTTGGAAATGTTTAGAAAGAGGGTGGATGCGGAGAAATTGAAGCATCAAAATAGTATGCAAGAGACACAAGAAATAGCTGTGAGTGGATTTAGGACGGGATTTTCTGCAGTTTTCGAGTCCTTGGGGGAGTTCTCACAGGCTGCAGTGACAATGTATGGTGATCAGCTTGTGACATTCAGTAAAAATTCAGTGGCAGGTGAGAAGAATGAACTTTGAGAACCTTGATTTGAAGGATGAAAAACATGAGATAGAAATAGGTTCTCTGGCTTTTTATACTTAAGTTGCAGTTTGGGAACATAAACTAAAAAGATATGTATATAAAAGTAGGAAAATTTGGAGTTTAATTAGCAATCTCATTATGGTCATTTATAAGTAACTCTTCCTTCCTTTGCCTTGTCTCTTCTGATTTATCATAATATATATATATATATATATATATATATATATATATAAGTACTGAGTTGGGCCAACTGATTAAGTGGACTTACACAATTACCAACTTTTAAAGTACTGTTATTTATCTACAGCCATCATGTTCCTTTTAAAGTACTTTGACTGGTTAAGATCTGATGGGGAATTAGTACTCAAAGGTTAAAAGTATTTGAGGAGCACAATTACCACTCTTTTCCTCACTCTTCTTTGGAGTTTATGCTTTCTACATTTATTGTCATATTTGTACTCTTTCATCTTATTTTTTTTGTTGAAATAATAATTTATCATGTTAATAGATTCACGTTATCAGATAATGAATACAGAGAGTAAAAAAGAGATTGTTACTAGTATTCTTCTCTTTATATATATATAGTCTGGATTTATCTTCCAACTAAAAGCATGAGGTCTTGATAAATAATATATGTTCATTATGATTGAGTAAAACAATTTGACAAAGTGCCCGCAATAAGCCAAGCACATTTCTCACCATAGAATAATAAGCCAAGGAAAAATGGCTAAAATGAAGAAAGAAAGAAAGAAGGAAAATAGTGAAGGTCAACAAACATCTTTTGTACTTTTTTCCTCGTGCATACCCTTCAAACTGTTTTTCTCAACATCAACATGACTAATGCTATTATACTTCTCCAAACACCTCAAGACTGTGCTCTGAAAGGAGAGGCTTTCCATCTTCACATGAAACCTCTGAAATTCAGTCCCATTTATGCTCACAAAGCTGCTCTGAGAGCATGCATAATCCACTGATTTATGAGAATCCCAAGAGGGTTGCTGGCTGATGAAGTTTTCTTCTAAATAAAGGGCTTCTTCGAGTTCTTGCCAAACTTGGGTCATTGTGGGGCGTTGTTTTGGTCTGTTTTCCACACATTTCAGGCCAAGTTGTCCCATTTTCAGCATCATCTTCATGTTGCAAGGCTCTGACAGAAGATTCACATCCAATATGTCCTCAACTTTTCCTCTCTCTAAGCTAGGCCTTGACTGCATTTTTGTTCAAAGGACATAACATGATCTAATTTTTTCCATAAAAAATTTTTATATGATCTCCAAAGGGTCCTACTATAAGCACAACGTAAAGCCAGATCATATTAGAAACCATATCATAATGAAGCAACTTACAAATTTGACCAAATTTAAAGACAATTTAACAATACGAAGCAACATAATATTAATAAAATGTCATTTTTTATATGTTATCAAAGAATTCTCAGATTTCTTATGCATATTATATGTAATAGAGAAATATTAGTATATAAACATTCAAAAATGCATATTACTAATCGGTATTGTTGGAAAGAGGGAAAAAAATACGAAGTCATAAACCCCATCAAAAAATTCTTGGAGCTCTTTTAATGCATATCATAGAAGATACAAAAAAAATAATACGAATACTAGAAAACGCATGTTACTAATAGGTATTTAATTTTCATAAATGCACTCGTAGTTGACAAAAGAGTAGTTGAGAGAAATCACATATTGCTTACCCATTCTATAATATGATAGTTTGGATTGATTTTAGCTAATTCAATTGCAGGCCTGGCGGTGATTAGCTGCAAAAGTATAACACCAAAGCTATAGACATCACTGAACGGGGTCAAGTGGAAGCTTGAACAATAGGCAGGGTCAAGATATCCAGGAGTTCCTTTGACTTGGCTGCTGACGTGTGATTGGTCCCCTGTGGGCCCACACTTGACCAGTCCAAAATCAGACACCTTTGCTTCGAACCCGTCACCCACCAACATGTTGCTGGGCTTTATATCTGTGTGGATTATGCTTGGCTTTATCCCTTCATGCAAGCGTGCAATTCCTGCGCAATTTTGAACACCAATTAGTTTACTTCTTAGTTAAAATAATTTAGATATTCCTCTGCTAAAAAACCGAAAAATATACCCCTTAGTGGACATCTATATTTTAACCTTCAAATTTACAAAGAAAAAAATGATTTGACCAAATTTAATGGTTTTAAATAGTGTACTATTAATAGTGGCTCTTCTACTTAAAAAGACAATACTAAAAAAAAAAAAAAATCTATGGTAGCATATATAAAAATTTATATATTCTCCGAACAGTCACATTTTAGTTGGATATTATAAATATGTATTCTTTTTTAAAACTCGCTGGATATGCTTTAATCTGATGGTTAGAAACTTACAACATCAATACTTGTTTCCTATTACAAAATCTCTCTTTTTTCTTTGTATGTTAATTACTACACCTTTTGCTGCTCCAATGGCTATGTTTGCTTTTGCCTCCAATTTAAGCTTCTCCCTCTTTTTCCTACTGGGTAATTGAAAAAGATGCCAAGCATCAACCAAACATAAACATGAATATTAATTGAAAAGATTGACACAACAGCTCAAAAACCTCCCTCTTATTGTTATTACTATTGTTAAGGACATGGGCAAAAGCGTCAAAAATGTTGATTTATTACTCTTAATATCTTATTGTTGTTTTTGTTATTATTATTTTCTTGTTGTAAATAGATAAAAAAGCAGATTCACTGATGAATAGTATATACCTGTAATGTACTCCAGAAGAGAACCATTTGGAATGTACTCATAAACCAACATTTTTGACCCTTTTGACCCTGTTCAAAGCATCAAAGAAAAACACCCACCAACTCATACAATTAAACAAACAGCTTCTACAACAACATGACATGCAATTCTAGTAAGCACATCACTTTAAAATGATCTTTAACAATCCTTTTTTCAAGTATAATAGTCTTTGGTAATGTGTTACATACCAAGTTCTTCACAAAATCCAACAAAACTAACAAGGTTCTTGTGTTTTACGGTCGAAAATAACCTCACTTCTGTTCAAAAGAACTATATCGAAAAAAGCTAAACAAGTCTTTAATAGAGATAAAACAAATACTAAACTAAAAGTGCTTTTAGACCGTCAAATCTTTATCAAATATGATTTGATAGTTCATAAATATTCCGTACTAATAGGTTTTTCTAAAATACCCTTCTAAAGAATTCTCAAAAGAAGTTAATAAAAGTTAAGAAAGTAAGTAGGGCTTAATTGTATACCTTTGGGATAAGCCTAACGGTTGGGATGAGATGATGCTTAAAGAGTTAGGTTCCATGTTCGATAACTGGGGAAGGGTAAGGGGGAGCTTAACTACCAAAAAGAAGTAGGGGCTTAATTACCATTCATGAATTCTTCAGCACTTTGGTATGACTCATTGTGGGGTCTCTTAATAGCCAAAGTTCCATCAACGTCAAAGGTCCCCTTATAGACATTCCCAAAAGCACCAGAACCCAACAAGCATTCTTGGTTGCCTTCACTACTACCTCTAACTCAAACCTCCTCAACATGTTCTTCTCATCTTTCAAAGTTCCCAATATTGTCATAGCACAATGAATAATACTATCATATATTATAAACATATTTATACATAATTTGTGAACCATATAATATATTTATGTGTCACTCACCTTTTCTCTTCATGGGGGGCATTTGGGTTTTTCTTCTTCGAGCAGGGAGGATCTTCTTCTTGAAAAGGTGGTAAAATGAGGCAACCAAAATAACTGTCAAAATGCCAATAACAATTCCTCCCCATAAGTGCTTCTTACAATGAGAAGCATTACCATGCCCATAATTTGCCATTTCTCTTAAGTAATATTAATTCAAGTGCTAATTTATTAGTCTAAACTCAAGCTCACACTTTGAGATATAACCTATAGTTCCATTTTCTACTAGGCATAGTTTTACACTTTTTCTTCCTTAGTACTAAACCGTTTAATTGGGAAGATAAATGCCTTTTTTTTTTTTTTTTTTTTTTTTTTTTTTTTTTTTTTTTTTGGTTTGTGTGTGTGTGGGGTGGGGAACGGGGAAGAGGAAAAGAGGAAGAGTGACAAGAAAATAGATATTGGCTCACAAAAAAATTGTTCAATTGCCGGCTGCTTATATATATGAATATACATATATAGTATACCTAAGTCTATATATGCTTTGGAAGGGTCGTTATAATCTCCAATATACTTATAAAGACTTGGTCTAATCCTAAGACGGCATATAGGACAAAATGACAAGTTTAAATTATCAACTAAGTGTTCATTAAAGTTGTTTATGCATATAAATACATATCCTTTTTTCCCAACCAAGAAAGGTCACAAAATTTTCATGCTTTTTGTGCTCAAAATGTGAGACTTAATTGCAAGACATGAAAGAGTTGGTGAAGCTTGAGTGGTTTTGCCGGTGTCTTCTTTAATAATTTTTATAGTTTTTTTTTAAGGGGTAACTTAACATGACTCCTAGGTATAAAATAATATGACTGATGGCCAACTCTAAAAATTAATAACAAAAATAGTATTCATGGTGTAACTAAATTAATTCTTTATTAAAAAGAAGGAAAGAGTGCACTAATAATATTTGCCAATTTGGGGCAAAACTTGTTTGGGTACAAAAGGGGTTCATGCATCTTTCTAAAAATATTTTGTGCATCAATTTAAGAATTTAATCAAATATGATTGGTTAAACCAGTCGACGTGATGGATAAGCACGTGAATTTAATAATTTAATCTTGTGATTAATTTTTGGAGTTCCTAAATTAGTCCAATGACGTTGTATTATGTCTTATTTGGTCGTTGTTTTGTGCATTGACAAGATAATCAGTGTCACTAATTGTATTTAAAAACTAAAGTGTATTTTTCACTCAAATTGAAAAATCCTGGGTTTTGGATGTTCCGAACATCGTTTTATGCTCCTTTTTTCCTTCTAGAAGAGTTAGAAGTATCCTTCGAAATATGCATATTTTATTTGGGTAGAAAAACAAATTATGAAAATACTCTATTCTACTTTCGGCAAAAAAAAAAAAAAAAAAAAAAAAAAAAAAAAAAAGAAACCTATTCATGCATACACTTAGAGAGAGAATAACCAATAAAATAATTTAAAAAAATATTTAAAAAATTAAAACAATATGGCTCTATCAATGGAGGTGCATTAAAAATAATTTCAGAAAACGCCGATAATATCAGTACGCTGAATTATATACGGACTCCCTAATTATTGTGCTCACCAAAACCAAACATTAAAAGACAAAAAACTTCGATTTTTATTTTTTAGAAGAAATTATAAAATCAATCTATGCATACGTATACATAGAAAAAGAATAACCAAACAATAATAATAATGAAAAAACCTCTTACAATTTGACCCGATCAACAGAAGTGCATTAAAATAATTTTAAAAAATCAAGTTAAAAAAATAATTTTAAAAACGCCAACAAGATCAGAAAAGCTAAATTATTTTGGACTCCGTAAATATTATGTTCACCAAATCTATACATAAAAAGACGAAGAAAAAAAATTAATATCGTTCACCAAGAAAATTTTAGCATTAATTAGATCTCACTCATCCAAGGTTAGCTGGTTGTTGCAAACAAGTTACTGGTTGTTTTCTTTTATTTTTGGCTAATCAAATTCGGTCCAATGAAATAAAATTTATAATCTTTTCTTTTTGCCGCTAAAAATAAAATTTATAGTTGTGGTCAATATATGAGGCATATGAGGTCCAATATCTTTAACCCAAAAACCCAAAGAGTGTCACGTGACATGTGGCGCAACCAAGTCCAACTTGGACAACCATATATGATTTCTAACTTTCAAAAAAAATAAAAATAAAAATAAAATAAAAGAAAAAGAGAAAATTCATTTGTCATTTTGTTAGTTCTTTACATAAACACAAAAGGGCATTTGGAAAGCGACATCAATTTGATCTATTGGGTCCTAAGAGGTGAGCTTGATCATGATTTTCCCTAAAGCTTAAGTGACAATTACATAAAAACAAGTTATAGAATCATGTGAGAGGTTTCACATGATTGTTTAACATCTTTCTATTTTTGTAAAAATTAATTAAAAAATAAATCATATTTGTGGTTGTAGAAAGTTTAGTACACAGACATGCATTAAATGTGTAACCACATAAGAGGAAAGAAGGGTCAAGTTGAGATTGTAGATTAATGACCCAAACCGTTGCCGTACCAGACAGGAAGTATCATTGTTTGGGAATATATATTGCCTTTACATTTTATTTTAGAGAATTTTTAAGGTAGGTATTTAAAAAAAAAAAAAAAAAACCCAGTGATAGAAATTTATTTTTAAACCATTAAATTTGTAAGAAAAAAAAAATCTGACAAAAGGACTCTGCAAGTTGAGGTTCATACCTTAACTTCAGAAGGAAACAGAAAAGATGATCTTTTGTCATTAGGGGGATATTATGACGGGTCAATTTCGTATTAGCTCAAAAGATGATCTTTTGTCATTTCAGAAGGAAACATAAAAGGAAACAATTTCAGCCAAAGATAAAGAGACAAACAAATAATGAAAAGTCAAAACTTGACAAAGACAGTTTCCACCAGAATATATTTCTTCATAAAAAAATAAAAAAAGAAAATGTTATAGGAAATACATTGATAGTTGCATATTGCCACTCAATTACAAGAAGTGAAAAGAGAAGCAGCGGTTAGTGAGACTAAAATTTAACTTGTTGGGAATGAATAATATAAAACATAACAATAATTCTCAAATAATAATTCTGTTTTTTCAAAAGTTCCATTTGAATAGCGTAGAACATAGTACTGATTAATAGAATTATTTCATATATATAATCGCTCAATAAAAAGTACACAAATACATAAACTATATCGAGTTGACGAGCTTTTTAAAAAATGCATGCTTCCTTAAATTAAATATGATAAAAATCATATCAAAAAAAAAAAAATTAATAGAAGTTGATACATATACTACAATTCGAAATAAATACCCCACAAGGGTATTTTTTTTCACACCCTTCCATTAAAATTTCAAAACTATAACATTATTTTGATTTTTGTTCCCAAATCTCTAGGTTTTTTTTTTTTTGTTTTTCATTCTAAAGAAAATAGCCTTTGAATTATCTATTAAACCGGTTCGAACTAAAAGTTCGAATTAAAAACACTATAACAATTTAAATTCTATAAAAGAAAATATTACAGTAAAAATAATTCAACTTAAATAAGTTGAACTAAACTAATATTTCCTAACTAACTATAAAATACTATATAGCTCATAACTCTGCTTGCCTGAGCTCTTGAACATGTCAGCTTTTTTCTTTTCTTTTGTCCCTTTTTTTTTTTTTTTTTTTTGGGAATTTCAGGTAGATTATTGAAGTAACAGAACGTGACCAAAGTTTTCTTACCTAACCATGTCCATTGCTCCAAGGACAGACTATTATGTGCACCAAAAATATCTAAATTCCAGACCCAACTAATCGGGGTGTTTGATAAAAGCATGACTTCTAAGTTATCATCCTCGTGGCTTGTAGGATATGGTCTTGTGTCCCCACATTATTCATGATTAAATTTCACAGGTACCTCTTGTATCTATGACTAGACTTTTATACACTAGTCTTTTAAGGATAAATGATAACATCTGGATTCCAATCCAAGATGCTCAGAGAGCAACCGTTTAACCTCACCAGTAAAAAGTTTTGGATTTTTTTTAATATGGAAACTTTTATTATAGAATTTTATATGTTTTAAAATCGTTAAATTAAGTTAACATTATTTTATTTTTTTAAAGATATGATGATGATTGAAAGGTTAATATCTAACAATTCTAAAAATAAAAAAAGCTCTAAAAAAAAAAAAAAAAGCCTTTTAATATAGTATGTTATCAATATTGTGTCATTCTAAAGCATCACATTTTTGTCAGGTCCTATTAAAGTCATTTAAAAATAATAATAATAATAATATTTTGATATTATCTAACGATTCAGAATTGTAAAATATCAAATGGCATTAATCCTCCCGAATATTTAGGCCTCTCTCTAAAAGAGATTATGAGTACAAACAAGAATGTGTTGGTTTCAGATTCTTGGAATCACAAGAACAAAAGAGAAAAAGTAAAATAGATAAATAAAGGAGCTAAATCAGAAGTTTTACGGAATATTTCTTTTGCTTTTCCATGTATTCCTAGTTTCAAAAGAAATTAAACAAATTGTTAATTAGTCGGTAGCCTAAGACCTTTCTTTAACCAACCGACCAACCAGAGAAATGAACAACAAAAGAGAGTGCTTGTCATATATCCACAAAATCAATCAAAACTATTATCATAACTCAAAAATTTTATACATTCAACTCATAATGTAACACGAGGGATCTAGTCGGAGGGGCAGCCACGTACCAACCGTCAAATCAACGGGAAAAAAAGGGCGTACAAAAGCCCTAAGATTTGTATAAGTAACAAAAATAAAAACAAAAATCCTGTTCCCATTATTATTATTATTTTTTTTGGTTTTGTAATTTACACAAGTAGAATCACAAATCCCTTCTGCATAACGGGCAAGAACCGTGCCTAAGAAGCCACTTATCTATGCATGGTAGGTGAAACATGTGATTGCAATGAGGCAAGCTTCTAACTGTCTCTCCAATCTGAAAGTCCTGCACAATTTTAAGAAAACAAACCACATAAGCTTCGATAATTAGCCGTGGTTTTAATGTTTTCGGTTGAGAACAAAACTGATACACATCATGAAGATAACATGTTAAAGGTGAACAAGAGTTAGAGAAAACAGTTATTTCAGTTTTACAGAACCTACGAAACTTGACGCATACACATTCATAATGTTCACGACAAAATTTTTAATGGTGTGTATCATTGCTCGTTCGAGAAACTAGAATTTAGCAGAGAAAAAGATGGAAAATTTAACCGAACCTGAAGGCAAACCGAGCAAGAAACTTTCTCGCCGGAGGCGTCCACATTGTTGTTGCTCGTAATTGTGATCTTTGGGATCTTTTCAACAGAATCCCCAGGCAACCCTTTAGCACCACCGGTGTCAAAGATGTTGGTGACCTCATCAAAGCCAGTTTCAACTGCACCCATCTGGTTTTTCATTCACATTGACGACATTCAAGAAACAGTAAGTAGAATGCGTATTGGGGTTATTGTTGTCTTGCACATAAACAACTAGCTAGTATTTGAAACTTCCATGGAGAATTACAAACAATTTACCTGACTTTGAACTGCACTTAACATGGCCGGACCAATTCGCTCACGAACTAGTCTCCCACTTAGAAGGCTTGCAATGACATCAATCTGCATGATACGGACAACATTGAAACGGGTTCACAGAAAATACAGTTACTTGCAAATATCAAGTCTCAAACTTGAAGATGGAAGTTCTCTAAATCACCAATTCTTAGCTAAAAGATTGCTTACCAAGTACAAGAGACACCCAATTCCAGATTCATCTGACTGCCACAAAACAAGCGAAGACTCAAACACCTCAATAGAGAAAACAGCTCCAGAGATAGCACCCACTGCAGCACCTCTAACAAACCCGCTCTCCGTCTCTTGGCCTATCAAAGCTCCGGTCATGGCTCCTAATAAGGTCCCAACTGCACATTTTAAAAAAAAATAATAATAAAAATTGTAATTTCTTTAAGCCGCAATTTTATGAAACACAGATCAGCTCTTTGCAACTTGCATCATCAACATCTCAATATTTTATTAACAACTGCATAAATAGAAAGTCATCAAAATTCTCAAATTTTGTTTTCAGATGGACAAGAACAAATAACCCTTTTGTCCAAATATGGATCTTTTTACACTTAGATCAAACAATCTGAATTCAACAAATCAATGGCATACCCACAAGCTATTTTTCCACACAAAGCTCAATTTCTGCTTTTAAGTCTTGGTTTTTAATGGCAAAGAGACAATAACCAAAGCCCCTTTTTGTCAAAACGGTGGATCCTTATTTGACTTTGATCAACAATCTAAATTCAACAAAAACAATGGCATAACCACATACCTTTTCCCCTCACACAACTCAATTCTACCTCATAAAACTATTGATTTTTAACGGTAAGAGACAACAACCAAAAACCCATTTTTTTCCCTCTAAATGTTGATCATCCTTTATTAACTTTGATCAACAATACGAAATCCACCCATGTAGAATTTTTCCATTCCGCGTTGAAAAAGTCTTGATTTTTAACGTTGGGGTTTCGATTGAACTCAATTCCAAGACGAAGAGAAATGAAAATTTCTCATGGTGAGAGAACATTTTCGAAAAAACAGCCAAAACCCAGTTGAGGAACAGAAGAAACAGATAAAAAAACACAAAATCATTCAACGATTGATAAACAAAGAAAAAAAACAAATAAAACCCCAGAAAAAAATGAGGGGAAAAAAGACGAACCTAAAGCAAAGAAGAAGGTGAAGATCGCAGAGAAAATGTTGCCAATGATCGCAGAGAGGACGAAGTTGAAGAATTCCTTAACTTTTTCGACTAAATTTCCAAACGAAGAAAGCGAAGAAGAAGAAGAAGAAAGAGGAAAACCAGAAGGCTGAGCAATAAAATCCATTTTTCTTGGGTTAAACAGGAGATTGAATGTCTGGCAGATGGTTGTCGTTGATTCTTCTTAACTCGTCAGATTTAAAGATGCTTTCTCATATCTCTATCTATATATATATAGTGTAAAGTCTATAGATATATAGATATATACAAAGGTAAAGATAGGTGTGCTTTAGATAAATAAAAAAAAAAATGTAGGTGTGCTTTATAGTCGCCTACTCGTTAAGGAGAGAGAGAACCAAATCAACCAACTCGCATTCAAAGCTCTCAAAAGAAAAAAACTTTTTTTTTTCTCTCTCCCTGACATAAAGATAAAAAATAAAAAAGGAAATAAATATTTTGGTTTTTTTTTAAATAAAAAAAAGGACAAGAGAAATAGATAAGAAGGTTCTGTTTTGTTTTGCCAAATCTTTACGCGTTGATGTAGGAGAAGGGTACTTTAACTCCTCCTCCACAAAAATTAATTGTAATGGTGTTTATCAATATTTTTTTCTCATGGTTTAGTCATTTTTTTCAAAGAGAAATAATAATAAAAATAATAGAATAATAGAAAAATATAAAAACTTTGTACAAAAAAAGTAGAAAAACACCATCAATGTTTGGGGTGGTGGAGATGGCTTTTTCATGGGCCATCGCCCCCAAAAAATAGAAAAACATTGGAGAAAGAATTTTTTTTGAAATGTTTTTTTTTTTTAAAAAAAACATATTCTTAACAAAATAGATACTCTTAGCAAAATATGCATTACTCATTTCTTTTTTTCAACCAAAGAAAAGCGTGACGCAGAAAGTCAAGGGGGGTGGCGATGGCTTTTTCTGTGGGCTTTTCAACACGCAACTTTTATCACTGCTCTTTCCTTGGTTTTATTTATTTATTTATTTGTTTTTAATGTTGCAGAATACAACAAAATATGATATTAATGTTTTGTTTTTTTTTTTTCGATGATATATCATTCTTGTATGTATGGTTGAATCATTAGAGGTCAATGTCATATTTGACAATAAAAAGTACATGAATAATATACTTTGACATGTTATTTTGATTTGGCATATCATTAAAGTGTTTGATAAAATTAATTCTAACCAAATTTTTTTATTGTTATAGTCTAAAGTTTCAAATGCTATAATAATTAAAAAAATGTGCTTCAATGTAAAGTTCTTATATGTTACAGTTTTCGATTCAAAAGTTTCAGTTTTAACCACACTTTTCAAACACCTTATATGTATCAATTTAACATCAAGAATAATTTGCATTAGGTGATTTTCTACTCAAAAGCTAATATTTGGTATTGCATTGGAGATGCTTTTATGTACTATTTATTTTAAAATTTAACCATAATAAAAAATAGGTAAATTTAATAGATTTTCTTAAGTTTAATAGAACTTAATTAAGATCTTACAATGTACTAATAATAAGGCAAATACCCTATATCAAGAAATTGATGCGTGAACAAGCCCTCTTTAATTTTTGGTAAATAGGTGTGATTTATAGATTTTCTCATTTCTTGACGAGGTATTTCTATTATTATGCATATATGAATATCAAATCACACAATCAATTTTTTTTAAAAAAATCAAATTACATATTAAAAATACATCAAAATATTATACAAAACAAACTGCTTAAAAATATACCGACTCTTAAAGACAAAGAATGAACAAGAGAAATAGATGAGTCTTCCTGGCTGAAGGTTTAGCGCACGCCCGGGCTCTTGGCCACCAAATATCTTTGCAAGCTCATTTTCTTAGGCACACTAATCTTTATCTCAGACTATTGTTTGAAGGTTTTGGTCTGCGTGAGAAGGGGAGTCGTTTGGTGGCGTCGACCTTTGCCAATGTAGAAGGCATGCGTTTGCCAACCATTCGCCTTTTTCTGTCGTTTTCTTCCGTCGGTGTCGAGATTTTACTCTCTTTGGTGGGGTGTTTAGGAGTATTGGTTTAAACCAATTGGTTAGCATATAAGAGCTTTTACAGTACTGTAGCTCACTTTTGCTTTATACAGTAGTATATTTAGGAGTATTGGTTTAAATCAATTGGTTAGCATATTAGAGCTTTGACAGTACTGTAGCTCACTTTTGCTTTATACTGTAGTGTGTGAGAGCTTTACATTATTTAAGTTCAAACCAATACTCTAAATACCCTATCTGGCTTGTGGATTTTTGAAATCCTGAGTAGTTTGTGTTTTTGTCCTGTTTGTTTAGTGTTTGGTTGTGTTTTCAATTTGCATGGATTATTTCTTTGCAATTTTTAGTATGGTCTTGGTGGTTACTTAGATATTCTGATTGATTATGAAGGATTGTTAATGAGTCATAAGTGTAATCAATATGTAAACTACCTTTTTAACTATTCCGTTTGTGGGATCTATTATTTGCCATTTATCTCTGAGTATTTTATTCGAGGTCACTAAAAGAACACATTGTTTGTCAAGATCCTGTTTCTTTTAATACAAGATCATGTATAAACTAGCGTTTTTATTATTATCTTATGTTTTGGAATACATATCCCCTTAAAAAGGTACTTTTAACATATAACATTATATATGTATATAGTACTTTATACTTAATCTGTAAAGAATTGTAGTTGATACCAACCTACTATCTTTTTAAAGCCAAGGAAAATATCTATGAGGTCCAATTGGCTAGTTTTTGCTTGGATGGATGGGCCACATGCTTTGAAGAATTTTTCTTTTATTTTTTTTTTCTTGTGTGACAAGCAATAAACTGCTCATATACTTTTTTCCTTTTGTTTTTATAGGTTACTACAATGTGAATCATCATAGTATTGAACTCACAGATAGAATTTTGTTTTTGTTTTGAACTAATTAGTTTACAACACTACAATAATAAAGAGTTTTACACCAAGCTAACTTTTACTTTACATTGTAGCAATAGAAAGAGCTTTATATTGTTTGAGTTCAAACCAATTAATTTGAACCAATTCTTTAAACACATGCAAAATTTAATTTTATTGTTAGTGATATGCTAATACTACTATATAGGATCTTTTTTCGATGGGTATTTTTCAAACTATTAGACATGGTCAAGATCATTTTTTTTTGTACAGATTTAATGACTGAAAAACATATACATGCTAATAGATTATTTTTCAATACTTATTAGATAAATCTCCATACTATATATGGTGTTTATTGTTTGGTGGAGGGTTTGAAATACAGTGTACGTGTTGTCACACATTGAACAAAGAAGGTTCTAGTCGAATAAAAATGTAACTTCTAACAAATATTGCCGTCCTAATTTTTCAAATTCAACTCCCATCTTACTCGATCCATGTAGTTTGACTTTAGTAATTATTATTGGCACCTAATACTAACGGTAGTTTTCATTTACAACTTGTTGTGTGGGCAAATTTGGATCATGGATAACTTCAAATAAGATTTCAATAATTAAATTTGAGATATTAAGCCTTTTTTTTTTTGGGTCCACTATATACAAAAAAAAAAAAAAGGGGATTACTACAATGCAATAGCATCTTACCACCTGTGTTTGGGAAAAAAAGAAAAAGAGAAAAAAAACTGTACAATCAACTACTTTTTTTTTAAAGGGAACTTCTGTTTTGTTTAGCAACAGTGCTTTAATTATATATAAATTTAACTGTTATAGTGTAAAGCTTTTATATATTATAATATAAGGCTCTCACATGTTACAATTAGTTTCAATTGATTTTCTAAACATAGTTAAAATATTTTTTTTTACAAATTTAATAGCTGAAAGATAGATCTAATAACTATATTTTTTGGTTTCTACAAAAAAAAACATTGTCTTAAAAAAAAAAAACTTTTTTCACAGAACCAAGCTAAAGAATGCTACGGCGAGATGATGTGGGGCGTACTTATGGATAATGGGATGGTCCTTGCATGTGAATTGTGCCCGACAATTATCTTTTTAGATAACAATGTTCGAAATTTGAACCCCATTAAACATTATAAAGTGAATCAAATATTATCCTCTCCCAAGTTCATGCCAGGCCTCCTGGCGCTAATAGATAATGTGCTGGTCCATGTATTAGGGTTGTTCCCAAAATTGTCTTGTCGGATAGCATTACTCAAAATTTGAACACAATATATATATATATACACACACTATATATATATATAGGTATTTATGTATGTATTTATATGTATGCAAATTACAGTTAAAACTAAAGTGGAGTTTAACTGATAAGGTAGTTTTCCATACCTTACCGTAGAAGTAGTCTGACAAGTATATTGACATATACGTTTTTGTGTTTATAGATAAGATTTATAGATAGCTGATAACATAATTTAAACTACAAAATTATGGTCCAACGAATTTATTGCTACAGTACTTTTCATTAAACTTAAATTTTAAACCAACTTTGGTTTGAACTATATATTCCTAAACAGTTTATTGAAGGACACTTTTCTTTGAATAAATTTGTTGAATAGGTTGTGTAGTATAACTGTAGACATAATCTAACGGTAAATAAATATATGTATCTTTATTTTAAAGTCCTCCAAAATAATTATTAATACGAATAATAGAAACTTCATTATAATATGTTACATGCAGGACTTCTCTTTCTCCTTTTACAAAATTTGGAGATATTTTTGGAAACAGATGAGAAATATATGTGAGAAAATTATATATTATACCACACTTTTAAAAGTTATGTTTATATATTCTATATTTAGAAAAGTTTAGGTCATACTATTATTTATATTACATATTAAATTATGTCATAAATAAATATGTGTTACATTTATAAAAAGTAAATATAAAAAGTCAGCATTTATAAAAGTTACTCAAAAAATATTTCATTTAATTTAATTTAGCAACTTCCAGTACAATAGCTGGGTACGTGTCCTCTTATTTCTACAACAAACAATTAAGCATGATTTAGTAATAATTCAAATCTCTCAAAATATTCGAGTCGCTTGTCCATCTCTCCTTGTCGCCTCTTGACCAAAACATCCTTAATTATTATATATATTTTACATATATATATATATATATATGCTACTTTATCAGCAATATTCTCCTCATGTCATCAACAATAACAATGATGAAGAGTATTATTTTTATTATTAAAAAAGCATGGTTCTACTTCTCATCAAATAAGGTCATGAGAAATGTGATCAGGCGGCCGGATCATCATGGATAATTTATTCCTTGCACCCAGAACCATATGTATTATATATATATATATATATATGGACGTACGTCTATGTCAATGGTATATTATATACATATAGGAATATATATATATATAGATATATGAATGTATTTATTTATTTATTTATTTATTTATGTATATGTTACCCTTCAAACAAAAAGAAAGTCTAGAATTTGCTCGAGCTATATGACACCATATCATATAGATTAATATAAATGTGTGGGTATGAGTGAAAGGGAGTTGCGAGAGAAAAATTCCCCCTGCGTACCGATAATACAATAACTGCTTGTGAACTTTATGTTAGAATTTATAAGCTAATTTAAATGTTTTTACAAACTAATTCAAATGTTAGAATTACGTAAATTATGATAGGCTTATAAATTTTCAAAAAGTACGAATTGATATGGTAATGCAAAGGCATCGTAGAACAACATATGAGTGAATATATGATTTGTGTATATATTAAGAAAATGTTATATGGCATTCGTATATCTTTTCTTTTATTTGCTTTTCGAGCTGACTAGACTCTTGCATTATTATTATTTTTTTTTATGATTACATGTTTGTTAAGTAGGCAGAATTTTATACGTGCGTGTCTCTACACACGCATATATATATATATATATATATATATATATATTATACACATATTGAATCTATACTGATTAGTAGTAATTAATAAAAATATTTTTGTATTATTCATAACGTGATGAACCAACTAATTTTGTAATGTTATAATTCGCTCGAGCACTCCAGAAAACATATAGTCCTCAAAGATTAATGGTGGACTTTTGTATGCCTTGCATGATTATACGAAGTCTGCTACTACAAAACTAAATAATTCTAGAGATAATGCAAAAAAAAAAAAAAAAAAGAAAAAAAGAAAAGTCTAAATTTTGGTACAGATTATAAAATTAAGAACTAACTGTAATATTTTCAATGGTGGAAAACATATATTCATATATGTAAACATATATAGTGCGCAGAAACCGGTACCGTTTTTAATAAAGTATTACTATTTATATATGCATTTGTTCAAAAAAAAAAAAAAACAAATTAGAACAAGGAATAATTTTTTTTTTGGTTAATGTTAAGCTATATAGCCTAATTTAATGTCCACATGAATTTAATGTTTTGAGCATTACGGGGATCAGCTTTCTTGATAAGATCATTGTGAAGGTTGGAATCACGGAAGCCTGGACAGGTTGGGGGCAAAGCCCTTGTTCTAAAATTTCATTAAGGATAGTTTGAGGATTTCACACTTATAAAATATAGTTGCCTTAATTTTTCTATACTTAAAGGGGGTGTCAATAGTGTTTAATATAGACGTTTAAGAAAATACAAAGAGTTTACTTGTGTGTAATTTTCTCTTGTAAACTTTTTCTTCACCATAGTGTATCTTCTGTATCAGCTAAATATATATATAGCTCTAACATTAAGGGTGAACCATTATAAATTTTGTATATTTTTTCTACTTATTTTTATTTGCGCTTTAAGTAAAAATTAGGGTTGCTAATTCGTAATAGTTTTAGCAATCAAGGATTTACTTAAAAATTCGGACATGAGATTGATACACAGCCTATGGAAGAGTTATCTGTGCGGTCGAAATGATTTCATCAAGAAAGTTCAAAAATTTGTTAGTTTAAATTTCAATTCCAATACATTTTCTTGTTTTCTTGGACACATCCACAAGAAAATGCTTTATATGCGAACCAAATTAGTTAGGTTTCATTTCAAATCCAATATATATTCTTTTCTTTTCTTTCTTTTTTTCCCCCTTTTTGGCTACATCCACCAGAAAGTACTATATAGAAACTTAATTAGGTCTCATTTCAAATCCCATATCTTCAGGAGAAAATAAATCAAATTTGCTTAAAGCCTCTCTCACAAGTCACAAGTCTTTTCATTGCATTTGCATGTTATTTTTTTTCCCTCATCCACAAGTTGTGTGCAGTATACACACACACACACACACACACACACACACACACACATATATATATATATATATATTTGTGTTTGTAAATTAATGACAAACATGCATAGTATAAATATTTCAGCACCTTCTAGATAATTCTCTTGTTGCAAAATGTTAATTAAAGACGTCACATTTATATGCTGAGGTAAGAATATATAATTATGGTTCTCATTAGTTTTCTCAATGATATGATCTTCTCTTCAAGGTAGGGCTACAATAATCGGTGAAGGAGATGGAAGTGTAACTGAACTAATGAGGTGAAAAACGAAATTAATATATTTTAAGAAGATGAAATACAATTTTTATAAAATTTTATATGTAAAATTATAAGAAAAAATTTAAGGGAACGGCCACCGACTATTATCCCTATGTGATTCCACCCTTATTTTTTTTTTTTAATATTACAAGAAATTAAAACAACAAACAGAAGGAAAATGGTGGGAAAAAATCTAAGCCAAAATGACCAAATTAGATTTTGGATCGACTAAATGGTCTAATGATGATTGTACATTTAGATTGCAATTACAAGAAATCAATGCACTTTAATGAATACCCTTCTTTTTTCCCCCTTTTTAGAACAATATTTATATCTTTATGCATGCCTTAATCTTTTTTTGGGTAGTTTAGCTAACCTACGACGACATGACCCTAAATCTCGAATTATTTATTGAAGATCATTTTCGTGATTAGATTAAATATTTAAAACAATGTAAAATTAGTTAATCAAGCCCTCTCGAGAAAGTTTCCACAAATCAAGCGCAACAAGACAGCTTGCGGCTGATGATGATCTTTGTCACCTTCATGAAGATTGTGGAAAAAAGCGTTAGTACTTTCCATATAAAAACTAAGATAATAATTAATAAGCATGATGTTCTAGATAACATATGCGCATGGGATTTGATCAACTTGTTCTTTTTTAAGTGTGTTTGGAAAGCAAGTTGGAATTTATTAATTCTAATTATCAACAATATAAAATTCTTACATGCTACAATATTTGAGTTCTAACTTCAAGTTTTAATTTGCTTCTCAAACACCCTTAAAGCGTATGAGTCAAAGTTGTATAACAACTTCTCGTGCAACATTTATAAAGCATGGTTCCGGAAAGAAAAGATAATTACGCTATATGACAAAATTATTGTGGTAAAATTGAAATTTCACTCAATTTTCAAAATATTTTAACAATGCTCTCATAATAATGTCATGTCTTGTATTATATAATTATATAATACGTTAGAGTATGGTGAGCTAAATTTTGTTTGGTCCGACCCGAAAAGTTTACGGTACAACATATGTGGTGGAGCTAAAATTACCGGAAATTTTTGCAGGTCTGTACGGATTTATTGTGTTAGGATTATGCTACTATATATATGTATTATAAAGTCTTCTTTTTTTTTTTTTTTTACTAATCTTTTGATATAATGGATTTACTTTTTCTCTGTTCATGGGTTTTATCTTCTAGGGTTTTACAAGAAAATCTGTGTGTTTTTGTTCTTCGTTTTCATATTGTCTATTTTTTGCTATTTTCTTATATAAGAATTATTTTAATGATATCATTTTAAGTCATACATGTAAGATATACATGTAAGATAGTTATAAATTGGAGCTAGATTTTAATTCTACAATCACAAGTATTGCATATGTCTCCTTAACCCAAAAAGGAAACTAGGGATTTTGGGTGGTACTCATGTTGATAGCGCGAGAATCTCAACAGGGGAATATTATATTTTTTTTTCCAATAATATACTTTTGGCCAGAAATAATTCATCTTGAAATAGCATTTGATCAACTCCAGAGTGTGGATACAAATGTTGTTTCTTTATATGTTTCTCAATGATTAATTTTGAGTGTAGCATTTTAAATAGTGTGCAAGAAAGCAAAATTGGAGTTCATTTCTGTGACGACCTTCACTACGTGGCCATCACTTGACTTAAAACGTGCTCGTAAACTTCAACATACTTTAAAATAAAGTATAGAAATTACGGAATAATTTTTTTTTTTTAAATAGATTCTTGTTATCGAATCCTTGGCATTAAACCTTAGAAGGAATAATAACTGTTTTTCTAAAACTTAATAACATATGAATTCTTAAAGATAAAGAATTCTCAATGTGTAACTTTAAAAGATATAATAATAATTTCTTAAAACTTAATTTCGTAAACCGAATATAATAACATAAATTTATTAACGTGATGATAACGTAATATTAATAATTACGTTTTAACATAACCATAGTAATTTCCTTGAACTTTTCTTTTTAAATATAAGGATAATTATTTAGTAACTATTACTTTAAGGACATTTCTTAATCTAAGTAAAACTATTTTCAAAACAATTCTAAATTAAATATTACAAATAAAATCCCATTTAAATGCTCTGTAAAACTTTCTTAACAATTATTTATATTTTACTTATAATTCAACATCTTAAACATAACATATTGATATCTTAAAAGTTTACCTTTTCCAAACTTATCATAATAATAATTACTTGGAACTCGTTTATTTAAATCGTTACTTATTTTGGCATAAACTTATATAAACATTTCCTTATTATAAATGCTCATATAATTTTCTCATTTGAAAACTTCGCACATTTATTGCATCAAACATTCTTAAACTAGCTAAAACATAATTTCGTATAACTTAAACTTTTAAGTTTAAGATACTAATTTCTTAAAGCTTTTTCCTTAAACTTTCACAATAATTTCATAGAAACAAATCTATAAAATTTATTTCTTAACATAACGTAAAACTATAATAATCGTTTTTAATCCTTAATAAATTTATAATTTTCTTACTTAAATAGTTCGTGTATTTGTTGCATTGTCTATTGCAACATTCTTAAACTTTAAAATCCTCTAAACCAAGGTTGTATAATTACAAGCTCGGTTTTTAAAGCATAATTACGTAAATTATTTACTTATTTATATGCACATATTTTCGTAAGATATAAACAAACGAAATTTCGTAAAATAAAACATACATAAATTCATAAAATAAAAATGCGGAAACATTACTTTGCGTGAGCGGTATCCATTCCCATCTTCACCATTCGTCCGCCGCTCACCACTGCCCATCAAGTGCCGCTGACAGGTTTTTCTTACCTACAGCATGAACATACTTAAATGAGCTTTCGCTCAGCAAGTAGGAAATTAGTCTCGCAAAACATAAATAAAAATCATTTTTATAAAAATATGCATGAGCATTTTATGCTTGCTTATCAACTTGAATTATGCTTAATTATTTAAGCTTTATCTTATCTTCTTACTTTGGGACCGATGATCGTACCAATTGCGCGTGAGTCTTGGGAAGTTAGGGTTCACGAGGTCCCAACGACACCAAGATTATTCATTTCTTTAACATGAAACCTCCCCATGGGTCGAGAGGTTGGTACGACACCCTTAACTTGTCATATACGTTTCACTTGCATTATTGTGTGTATACAGTATGACTTATCACTACATGACATCACAATCTCATAATTCTTGAATCTTAAATCATAATTATGCTTGACTTAAAAGTGATCAAACAATATAATTTAAATATTGCATGCATCACACATTATTCATCACATCATTATCATGGCATTTCACATCATGTCATAAGATAGCGTATCACATCATAACATATAACAGTGTAATAAATCACTGATCATGCACTTTCATAAATTTATGAAAATATTTAAAATTAATTTACTTTTAAAATTATTCATACTGCAGGCGAGATTCCTACTTACCTGGACTCCGAGCTAAGCGGGTCTAGTTGCATCTCGCTGTATCTGCAGTCTGCGCAGCATCCTCAGCAGTG
>CAMOHE010022818.1:0-16342 GCA_946598075.1 Artocarpus hirsutus
GACTCGCTATGAGAATACTACATGGGTAATTGTCATAAGTGATTCTCATCACAATAGTATTATCTTAGTCCTCTGACCTGAAATCATCATGGTTTCCTACATGACAAGTTCTATATTTTGACACAATCTAATATTATCTTTAACAAGATGATGGAATGGATTGTTGTTGGATATAAAGTGAATCATGTGAGGAATGTGAGTGGTTAAGAAGGAATTTGTCCCTCATTTATCATGAGAAAGATATCTAAGGGCCCCTCGATAAGTTAGACTGAAGTAAAATGTATGGCCATACTGAAATGAATTGATAAGGGTTATCAATATCAGTCTACTTAAGATCGAGAAATAATATGATTAAATAGTATAAGGATGACATAAACCATGCCTTATGTTTAATCAAGGTATCTAGTGACAAAAAGGACTCTAATACTTATTGTGGATTAGGTTATGTTGGATTATTGACATTCGCATAACTTGGGTAATCATAATGTCTTGCTAGAGGCCACTTATGATTTGTGGGCCAGAAACAGAATTTCAAGCCCACTACCAACGTTATGTGAACCTACAGGGTTGTACACTTAGAACAGACCAAGAACGAATTTTGGGTTAACTGTGTCTAGGTTTGATGAACCTGATAATGTCCAGATTCGATGTACTAGATATGTCTAGGTTCATTGAATCTGACATTATCTAGATTATCTGAATCATATTCGAATTACTGACATTATCTAGATTTTCTGAATCAGATTTGAATTACAGACATTATCTAGATTATCTGAGTCATATTCGAATTACAGTTTACCCTATTTACAATCTGACTCTATCTCGAAGTCAACATATATATATATATAAATATATATCTGCTTTAGGGTTTTTAGCCGAATTAAGAAAAAGAAGGTGATCTATCATTCTAAAAGGGCGAAAAACATTAAAACCCTAAAAATTAGAGAGAGCCTTTTAATGTAAAAGAGAGGGTGCTAGCACACCAATTTGTTTTTGAGAGAGTCTGTTCGTGTGGATACCTGCAGAGGACATTGCTCTAAGTAACAACGTCTGAATTCGATTTCGATTACTAAAAGCTCGAGTTAGGGTGTCACCGGAGTGAACCTGCTCTCTCCCTTCTAAAATCTTGCCTTTTTGTCATCCTGGTAAGATTCTATGACTTTCTTATCAATCTAATCGAATTGCATGGATCCTGCGAGGGTTTTGTGCGAATTAATTTTTATTTTTCGCTGCGTATTTGAATCACAAAATCCAACAAAACCCAACAGAGACTGCCATGGAGAATATTACCAAAAATGATGAAGAGACCATTGACGTTGTCGTCCGTTGCGAAGGAGACTGAGACTGCTGCAAGTTTGAAAATCAAAGCGCCCATTGTCGAGCGGCTGATCTGCAACAACATCGCATTGGAGGTATTGAAGGTACTCGCTGGATCTGTAACAGCATCGCATCGTGAGTGATTGGCCTCGAATCTCCGGTGGTCTTCTTTGCGGTCTCTGGCGCCTTTGGCAAGGTGGCAGAAGTGTTTCGAATATTGCTAGTTTATCATTTAATGAACCCAAATTTATCAATTTATCAAATTTTACTAGATTTTATCAGTGATAGACTCGGGCCAATGGCCAATTTTGTCTTTGTAGAAAGCATGATTGTTTCCAAATTTCTTCCAAAAATTATAAAACTGAAAAATGGTAACACAAGTGTTTTTCAAAATGACATTATTACTTCTGTTTTCCAAAAACAAGAGAGGAAACGTGTTGAAGAAACAGGGTAATATTTCAATTAAACAAAACCAGCATTTTGGGTGTTTTTCCATCGAGTGAAGAGGAGCTCACCCCTGCAGGACGGCGCAAGAACTGAACTGCCTCTATTAACCGTGGTAAAATCTATTCAATTCAATTCCCTCAAATTTTCTTAAAAAAATGGCGTGACACAACTTTATCAATGGTGAATAGGAATAAAGATAAAATATAAATAAATATATAAGCTAATGTCAAATTGATTTTACATTTGTCATGTATGCAAATGCAAATACACAAAACACAACTAAAATTAATGCAATAAAAAAAAAAACCACCCAAGAAGAAGGACCCACAACTAACATTGGCATGTTTTACACAATACAGATTTTGTAACACATAAAACATGGAGTAATCAGAGCTCCTGGGATTTTTGATGGGGTTGTGTTTCTTCTCCCTTGAACAAGCTCTTCTTGAGCTTTTCGGAGGTTTTTTGCAGAGTTTCCCGAGCTATTTTGGCTGCTGCTTTGGCTGAATCCTCAACACTTTCCTTGCTCTTCTCCAAACTTTTTGCGACCGCCTCTTTTACCTTCTCTCCAGCTCCACCACTACCTCCACTGCCACTACTCATTGTCCCTTCATTTGCTTCACTACTCCTGAAACTATTACATTTTACCCACCAAAATCATGAACAATCCACTTCTCTCACCTATATTCCTAGTTTTCTTTTTTTAACCAAAATCATGGAAAATAATATAAATCTTTTTGCATGGAACTAGAAGAGTAATGTTACACAAGTCATCTCTTCACTACTTTTTTTTTTCAATACTAATTACATGTGGCAAGTAATCACTCTTATGCAACTTTTTATAAATTAGTCTGCTTATTAAAGAGTTAAGACAAGGACGTTCCAATTTTCATCAAGATACTAACCAGAACATGTAATATTATCTCCAATATCTAATAATCAATACCAAAAAGCTTTTTTTTTTTTTTTTCTATATATTCCCCCAACATTTTTATTACCCTCGAAACTACTCAAATTTCAAACAAAATTCAGACCCTTTTTACACATTTATTTCTCCACATAAATTCACTTGATTTCTTATCAGAAAAATGAAAAAAAAAAAAAAATATATATATATATATATATATCAATTTATTGAAGAAGAGAAAATCAATAGAACTTACTCCAAATTAGGAGGGATGAAGTAGGCATGTGCTTGGTGGAGAAGAGTTTTGAATTTGTCCCAATTGGACAAAGCTGAAGGAGACAAGCTTGGTGAGGAAACATAAAGCAAACTCGTTAGCCTTTCTGTCAAAGTGGCTTTAATTGGTTTCCTTTCTTCTTGGTTTTCTTCTCCAACTGTGGAGGCCAACCCCATCAACAAACAAACACCAACAGTCAAAATAATGGAAATCTGACGTTTTGCCATTTTTGATAACTACATAATGGGGTGGTGGAGCAAGGAAAATTTTCTTATGTCTTCTTTAGGGTGAGAAGAAAACTGCTGCTTGTGAAAGTGAAAGTGGGTCATCGGTTATGACACGTGTCTTGTTGTTGGGTAAGAAAACAGGTTGTTGAAGACGTGGCATGTGTGCATGGTTCCTGCTAGGTACACGTCCAAGGTTTATCATTTGCGGTGAAATACTTAGTTAATTTTGTATTAATGCCCTTTTATTTTCCAAATTATTAATTAAATCTTATTTAGTCTTCGATTTTCAAATAACGTCCCATAATAAGTTTAACTTATAAAATTATCCTTTAGTCACTCTTCCGACTCTAAAAATCTAGACAAAAAAGAGAGATGCGAACCATAGCCAGAGTTGCGGATGAAGAACTCATTACAGATCAAAATTGAGACATTTTAAAAGTCAAGATCAAAAGTAAATTTGATTGGAATTCAGGAACTAAAAATATAAACAACCAAAGTCTAGAAAATTACATTTTTAAGAGTGGACACAATTCTTATTAGGCATGTCCACTTTGCATCAAAAGGTAAAAAAAATAAGGAGTGATTTTTTTTCTCTTTTAATAATGAATTTATTTACAAACTTAGTAATAAGAGATTTGTAGGCCTCACATAATATAAAGAATGAGGAAAGAGAATATAAATACTTAGATACCTCCTATTATTGATTCATGGTTAAAAGGAATGAAGCAATTAAATTTACTAATATACCTAGCTACAAGTAAAAGAATATTTAGTCATATAAAAAGACATTTTAGGGTTTGTTTGGTACACCATATTATATTGTATTGTACTGTATTACATTGTATTTTTTATATATAATACAATATAATACAATGCAATACAATACGGTGTGTCAAATATGTCTTTAATGATTATACAAATAAGAATACTGTTCTGAAGTTTAGTAAGCACTAGAGAGTGGGTTAGATTGCTTCCCATTACGGGGATATATGCATGTAAAACTTGGAAGCTTTAGTTCATACCTTTAAAACTGAAAGCTTTTTTGCTCCATAATCTTGGTTCAATGACCTGTATTCTAAATAATAAACATTAAAGTTAAAATCTCTAATAAAAGTTAAGGAAAAAAAAAAAAAAAAAAAAACCCTCAGAATGTGAACGTGAAGGGCAGATAGAGAGGAAGAGTCTACTCATCCAATCTCTAGTTTGATATTTGAAGGTTTTGATAAAGTTTCTTTCGTTTTAGATCAATTCCGCGGTGAAACTTTATTAAATTTTGTCTACTTTATTTGTTTCAAGGAGCTTTACATTTCAAATCAAAATATTGAAATTAGGGATTTGAAAGTATGTTGGGTTGCTTAATTAATTTAGTTTTTTACTTTAAATTGTGTTTAAAAATATAGTTGTTTTAGTTTTTTTTTTTTTTTCATTCTTCGTAGTTTATTTCCAAGAGATTGAGCAATTTTTGCACTTTAAAGATCAAATTTTGCATTATTAGAGCTTCAAATCAGAGGTTGAAGATGATGCTATGATCTTTACTGCTTGCAATATAGATCATTATTGTCCAAAAGAGATATGATATAATAAAGATCGGTTGCTTCTGATAGAAAAATTTGATACACAATAAAGATATACTGTGAAAAGAAAAGTAGAGTTTCTAGTTTAAAACAAAAGTAGAATTTAAAAGAGTAGTAGGATTCCAATATGAAAGATATAATAGAATTTCCTTGATAATTAATCATGATTAATTTGATTTTTTTGTTAAATGTTTTATTCAATTTTTTGTTTAATTTCAATTATCTCTATTGTGAAGGCAATGATAAAGCTCAAAAGGGAAATAGAGATTTGTCGTGAAACATTGTAGAGCTTAACAGAAATATTTCCTGTGATCATTTTTGGTTTTTTGGTGGATTTTTTTTTTTTTTTTTTTGGGATGATTTATTCTCACTTTCAAACAACTTTGCTTAGTTATATTATCTCTCTCATTTTTAAGATATTTTTAATTGTTATATCTTGGGAATGACTCACAAGTAACCACGGTTGATTATGATGGAAAGTGGAAGGAAGAGAAAGACTCGGTTAAGGAGAACATTGATAACCCTATTATCATTATTATTCATAAGGATGCTGTCTTTGAGGATTTGGCCAACAAATTGCACCTAAAGCTTAGAGTAGACTAAAGTAAGGCGGACATGACGTTTCATGTCTTCTGCATGGGATGTATCGGATCCCATTTATATAAGAGATAATGATGATATTTTTGTTTTCTTGATGGATTGTAATGAGAAAAATCATAGAGGGTTGTTATGGGTGGAACTTTAAGAAACATCAAAATGGCGACCGAGTCTAAGTCAGTGCAGATGTTATTGGTCTCAATGATGTACTATTAATGCATATTTGGTTTTATATTTTAAAATATCAGATATTTCAAGGAAAATTTGCTTTAAAAAGGCTAAAGTGATAAACTGAAACAATAGTAAAGAAGCTCTACCAAGCCGTAAAAATCCATATTTACTCTACTACTATGGAGTCGAGATGCTCTACCAAATAGTAAAGATTAATGTGACCCATTTCTTTTTTGAGAAAAGATCAACATCATTCCTTAAGTTATAAAATTTCAGGTGTTTTGGTGAAAATTTTGATTCAACAATGTTGACCAAGTTATAAAAATAAAAATAATACATAAAATTGAATTACTCTACCGTAGAGTTGAGACCATTAATTTTCAACTCTACTGCCAGTATAATGTATCTACTGGGCAGTACAGATTTTTTAAAATTTAATTAAGCTTGGTTATCTACTTAGAAAAATATTTTTAACCTTAATAATTGATACTTCAATAAAAAAAAAAGTTAAAAAATTTAGTAAGTTAGAAAGGTATATCGTCTTACTTAATAGTTTTGTTTGATAAAGTTCACTACGTAAGAAATATTAACGTGGTAGCTTATGTACTGGTGTTTTAAGTATTCTATATTTCTAGCCCCAGAAAAGCCAATAAGACATAAAATTTCAAGTGTTTTGATGAAAATTTTGATTTAACAATGTTTATCAAGTTACAAAAATAAAAACAATAGACAAAATTAAATTAATCTATTGTAGAGTAGAGATTCTCGACTCCTAGTAAAGACCTTTATTTTTAAGTTGTACAGCTGGTAGAATGTCTCTATAGGGTAATAGAGATTATTTAAAATTTAATTAAACAAGGTTAAAAACTTAGAAAAAATGTTTTTAACATTAATAATTGATATTTTAATGAAAAAGCTAAAAAGTTTTGTAAGTTAGAAAAGTCCACCATTTTACTTACTAGTTTTGTTTGATGAAGTTTTTACGTAAGAAATATCAACGAGGCACCTTACTTACTTGTGTTTTGAGTAACTTGTATTTCTTGCCCCAAAAAATCAACAAGACATAAATTTCAGGTGTTTTGATGAAAATTTTGATTTAACAAAGTTTACTAAGTTATAAAAATAAATGTAACACATAAAAAATAAATGACTCTACTGCAGAGCATAGATACTCCACTCCCAATAAAGACATTTAATTTTCAGCTCTACCATCGGAAGAGTGTCTCTACTGGGAAGTAGAGATTATCTAAAATTTAATTAATCAAGGTACCAATTTATGAAACCTACCTTAAACCTTAAAAATTGATTCTTTAATGAAAAAAAGAACAAAAAATCCATCGCCTTATTTTTTAGTTTTGTTTGATGAAATTCAACGTGTAAAAAACACCAATGAAACCCTTTACATACTAGTGTTTTGAGTGATAGTTTCAAGTGATTTGGTATTTCTAGCCTGAAAAATCATTGAGGCAAAAAAAAAAAAAAAAAACAGGCATTTTGATGAATATTTTGATTTAACAAAATTTACCAAGTTATAAAAATAAAAATAACACATTAAATTGAATTACGTTGCTGCACAATAGAAATCTTCTACACCGCCGCAAAGACTTTTAATTTTCATCTCTACTATCGGTAGAGTATCTTTACTACACAACCGAGATCGTTAAATGTTTAATTAAACAAGGTACCAATTTAGTGTTTTAAACCTTAAAATTGATTCTTTTAATGAATTAAGAAATAGTTATTCAGTTTATTATTTTAAACCATAGTGTTTTGAAGTTTATTATGTAAGAAACATTACTATATTGTAGACTAGAGATTCTCTACACTACAGTAATGACTTTTTATCTTCAGTTCTTCTACCATCGATAATTACTCTTGTTTACACCTCATATGATCACAATATGCATGTTTACTATAATATTTCCCACGTATTGAATTCACAAAGATTTATCATATTTAATCAATTGAACAATTGATATAATTATATCATTGGTATTAATACAAATGCATGTTCAAAAAAAAAAAACAAATAATTGTTTAAGGGTCCCAATCAAAAAAAAAAAACAAAAAGAAGTCACAGCCATCTTTTGTCTGATGAACAAAAAATAGTTTCATCGGTTAGCAGGTCAAAACTCCTCTCTGTGGAGTCCAATTTTGTACATTTAGTTGTATATAATGCACAAGCTCTTCTGTTTAAGATTTTTTTTGTAAACACAATAACCAATGAATAAAAAATATAACATTTTAGTCTTGAACATAAACGTATTTGTTATTTTGAGAAATGCATATGATCCCCTCAAAGGGCCATGGATCTTTTTTTTTTTTTCCAATGTATAAGTAAAAAAGGGAGAGGTTCCTTTATGGCAAAAATCAAAAGTTGGACCTTAAAAATGGGATCCAACTCCAACAAGATAAAATATATATATATAATATATATATATAACACACACACACACACACACTCAAAATTCATTATCCTGATGAACCCATAAAGCTAACCAATATCTAATCTTATGGAAAACTACATCACTATTTTCCTCATAATTCTCAAAATTTCTACAATTTTGCTCTAACCACACTTCCCATAAAACTCCCAAAATTATACTCCTATAAATCTTTCTTTGCTATTGAATCCGGAAGATAACGAATAGGCACATAAGTCTTTGCAGCTGCCTGATGTAACCCACAAAAAGCCCAACTCTTTTACTAGCATGCACCAAATATTGCAAGTGTATGGGCAATGTAAGAATAAGTGGTCTCAATATAAAACCACATAATAATTCAAAGAAAATAAAAAACCAAGCATTTAAAAGCAATAGTTATAAATCATAACTTAAACATTGTAACAAGTCATATTGGTACTCAATACCTTAACTTCTCATTTTCAGCAATCAACAACAGCAACCCTCTTTCTTGTAGTGTTTTTTTTTTTCCCTGTTGGGGTGCCTCTGTGTGTGTGGGGTGGTGGGGTGGTGGCGGTGGTGGCGGTCGTTGTGGGAGGGTGGGGAGAGATCAACATAAGTTTGTTTATAGAAAACTAATTTTTGGAATCAATTTAAATCGATTTTATCAAGCCTTTGGCTCATAATTTTACGACAGTTTAACTAATTACAAATTTATAAAAAAAAAAAAAAAAAAAAAAAAAAAAAAAAAAGAAAGAAGCAAGGTCTTAGCCTCAGATTACGCCTTGAGGCGTAGCCTCAATTATAAGAGGCATATGCCTCTTAGATTTAGATTGAGGCTTAAGCCTCAATGTAAAATTTGAGCGCCTTTCACTATGGCGAGCCTTAAGGCACAAATTTATTGCTACTAAAGATAAATTATCATATAGTTTTCAAATTGTGAATTTCTAAACCTATAAATTTTTTTAATTGATGTCACATTGAGGAACAAATATCTCCAAAAAGTTTTCTAAAGATAACAAAGCTACTCTAGTACCAGTGCAATCAGACACTCCCTTTTCTAATTTAATAGCCTTCAAAATAATGTGACATTCAACCAAAAGAAACCAAGATGAATTTCATGAACAAATATATAATTATCATTTGGCTTTTTTGTACCCGTTGGACTAAAACAAATTACTAACTTGTAAAAATCTTAGAACTATTGTCAATTTATATATTAATTGTCATACTGCAAAAAAGAAGCTAAATAAAACAAAAAATCAAAACTTCTTTTCTTTGTTCTTATTTTTGTGCTCCAAACCGAGGTCATCAAGCATATAAAATAGATTTTTTTTTTTTTTTTTTTTTCAGTGAGGCAAAAGGATCACACATATAGAGGACACTTTAAAGCCACCCTAACACAAAATTCCCAAAAATAATCCCATACCTTTTATCGATATATCATAGAGAAAAAGCCATTTCTTTTATCTTTATATTTCCATCCCTTTTATCAACTACGATAAGCAATTAAACAATTAAAGACTTCAAATAAATACTCATTGTCATTGGCAAAGTTCAAAATAGAAAAAAAACCAGTCCCCGTAAAATCTCGTTTGTAAGCGTTACTGGAGGTCGTGACAAATGGTGGGAGTCGACGGCGCGGGATCAAACGGTGGTTGTGAGCTGTGGGGCTTGGAGCGGCGGTTGAGGTGGGAGGGGGAGTGGTATAGACGAGGAGCGCGTGAGTTTTATTTTTTAGTAAAATGTGATTGAGTTTTGTTGCCAAGAAATATCCCTTTGGTAGTGTTTTCAAATGATAAAAATGATTTTGTTTAAAAAATAAAAATTTTTAAGAAATTATGCTGAAAATTATTTTAAAATTTTTGCTTAAAAAAAATACAAAAACATTTTTAAAAATTCTCAAAACAATAAAAAACGGGGGCTTATGTTAAAATCTATAAAATCTAAAGAGATAAAAGTGTAACTTTAATTGCCACATCAGCGTTCTAAAAAAATAAAAATAAAAATAAAAAAGAAAAGTTGATTAGATTGGCACAAATTGTTAAAACATACTTTTTGAGTAAGCATTTAACAAAATTTCTCTTCTATTACATCATTAAATAAATAAACAAATAATAGATAAAGAATATATAGTATTTACTTCCATTACTTTTCTTTTCTTTTCAATTTTATTATATTTCTTTATATAGTTTGATAAACATGCATTTGGTTGTTTGTGGGACAAGCACATGTAATAGAAACAAAACATGCCGTGGCTATGTTGGCTTTAAATACCATTGTTCTTTCTCATCACAATTCAGCAGGAAAGTTCGCAATTAACTTATTGAACTCAACATTTTGTTAAAGTAGTAATAGATCAAGTAAACAATAGAGCACAAAGCCTATCATAGTACTTAAAACTACGGCAGAAAGTTTGAAGAACATTGTCCAGTAATCTTAAAAAAAAAAAAAAAAAAAAAAAAAAAAAAAAAAAAAAAAAAAAGATGAAGAAAAAAGAAAAAAGACTCGGACAGTGCAAAATAATGGAAAGTGGATGTTAATAAATTTTTTCAGAAAAATTGCTTTTCATTCGTGCTGCCGTGCATCGTTGAACCTTGTACTTGCTATTAGAGAGATTTACGACATGACCATCTTTATATATATATATATATATAAGAGAAAGAAAAAACAAAAGAAAGGTATAAAATTAACCATTCCGTATAGGAATAAAAAAAGGTTTCAAAATTTAAAAGATTATTTACCTTTTTATATCCTATATATTTTAAATTTATTTAAATATTACACCTTTTATTTTTTATCTCATCGAATATACACCATCATATTAGATTTAAGACAAATTTTTACCTTTTTTTTATTAATTTTTAATTTTGACCTTAAAATTGTTCAAATTACCCTCAAATTGAAAAATAAAAAAGCTTAAAAAACTTAAAAAAACTTTACAATATGGTTTTTTACTTCAAAAATGTATACAAGTGTTTTATGCATTTTTGTTTTTGATTTCTTATGTTTTAAAAATTTTGATTTTTCTCTCTTTCACTTAAGAATAATTTGATCATTTTTAAATGTCAAAATCAATTATTGCCTCAGATAAAATATAGATTTGTGTATTAAATCTAATATAGAGGTATACATTCAACCAGATTAAAGGCCGAAAGTATAGTTTTTTTAAATTAACCTAAAATAGAGGGTATAAAAAGATGACTATCCCAAATTTAAAAAATGACATTGATTTACAATATCTTGTGTGTTGACCGGTGGCCAAAGTTAAATAGTTGGGGTCTTAGGAGCAGTCCTCAATCCTCTTCAAAACCGGCACCATCATCCATGCCAACATCCCCATCTCCAATATCACCTCCGTCATCTCCATGAGCTTGGTCAGCGTCACCCGGATTGTAGGCTGCAGCTGCATTGTCTTCCATCTCGGTGACATCCTGTGCTGCCGCAGGCTCTTCATCCTTCACTTTCATGGATTTTAGATTGTCATCGCTGAAAAACAAATTATACGGCTTCGATACCTGCCATGTCGACCGATTAATTTAAGGTTTTGTGCGGATTTTGAAACTCAACATTACACCATAACTGGATATAAAGTGATTTACTTGTGAACACACGAGAGATTTTCTTTTTCATCAAGAGATTCTTTCAATTTTCTTTTTTTGCTGAGATAGTGAATATTTTAACACCAAGTAGAAGAGAACACTTATGACTTACCTTAAACATACAATCTCTCTTCTCAGCACTTTGCACTAGGTTATTCCAATGCTCATCACCCCTCCTTAATGTCGATGCAGAACCGACCACCTAATCATAACAAACATGCAATTTTGGTCTCATCATATGAGGTGAAGTGAGATATTAAAATCAACTAATAGAACTTGATGTTAAGTGAAAAGAATGGTGTACCAAGACGGAAGACTTTGCTCTTGTTATGCCGACGTTCATTCGCCGAAAATCAGACACAAATCCGATGCCCTTATTCTCGTTTGCCCTAACACAAGAGAAAATGGTAACGTCCTTTTCACGTCCCTGCAGGCAAGAAGGGGGAAAAGGTTTTCAATTGTTTCAACAGTTAATTATAAGAGACATACGTTGAATGTTTAAAAGTTCTGTTTTAGCTTTTAGTAATTCAATCCTTCTGCAGGTCTAAGTAAACCACACAAGCAACGGTCATAACAGTTGACATCTATAACTAGATAACAATAGCAATAACAATAACAACAACAACAAAAAGAACAATAAAATAACTCAAAATAACAGTTCCTTTTCCCTCCAAATAAATAAACTTTAACATACTAGGCTCAAATTCATCCTTTTAGTTCTTTCTCATATTGTTGATATTATTGGTTAAAAACTGTAGTAAATACATCCTTCATTTTGAAATCCTGCGCACATTATTATACTTTCCATTAGACAAATCAATCAACGTGCAATATCTTTGTAATCCAATATACCATTTCAGAAAAGAATGGGACACTTTTACCTGGCAACCATCCACAGTAGTGATATCCACTACTTTCTCCGAGTCAACCCCAAAGGTACTCTTGAAACGTTCTTTAAAGAGATTTACTTGTGCGCTGTATGGGGATATAATGGCGAATTGCTGACTTGATTTGAGCTCAGGATACGTGCTTACCAATTTTTGATACAAGAGGAAAACAAACTCGACCTCGTCAACATTTACCCATGATCCACTTCCTGAAGGTTGGGATTCTTTTCCTTCGTGTAAATTAAAGAAGCCAAATGGTCCGAAACAGCGATAGTCATGCCAGGAACGCCGTGTCTGATCTTTGACGTTGGGACCATCCTCCAATGACTCTGCATAAAACTCCCCAGATGGAAAGCTCCTGATCTGCTTGAGAAACAGGGTTGCAAGTAAAATACTATTTAAAAAAATGATATTTACCAGGGAAAACAAGAAGAAATAGCTCATAGATTTTTATAAGAGAGTACGAGTATCAGTGTCTACTTGGTTAGATGTAAAGCATCACACAACAGAGCCTACCAGCATGAAGACACACAAGACACAGGCCGCACCATCTAAAAAACAATTAGCAATTCAAACCCAATAGACCGTTAAACAGTTTATTTATTTATTATAGTAAAAACTGAAAACGAAGAAGAATCCTCTAATGCCATAGCAAAGTCCATGATAACTTAGATACGCGTAACGTTTGGCATTGCTCATCAGATAGCTGGTTATGCTTGTACAATATTCACTACAACAGAGCCCAAAAGAGTTCTGCATATGGTACTTGTACATTTGATCAAAATACAAGCTAAAAATAATGACATGTAGGGAAACACCAAAAACAAAAACAAAAACAAAAAGGAGCTCTGAACAAGCAATAGCTTGTCAACCATCAATAGACAGTTTTATTATCAAGATTCCCATTTGGTTTGCTTCTAAAATGAAATTGAAACCTCTAGTTTATAATTTCATTTGTATGCCTTGATGTGAAAATATATTTGCAATAATTATCCCCATCAAAGTGTCTTGATCTCAAGTTGCATTAGTTCATGAAGTAACATTTTATGAAAGTTAACCAAAATATTTCCAATCTAACCTCTGGATGCATTCGATACTGGGTCTTTAGCATGGTCACAGGATAACCAGCCCTCTGAAATCTCTCGAACATGCTCCTACCGTATCTTCGTGAGGTAAAGAAAGATACGAAACATAAAGTAAGTCTTTGTGCGTCAAAGGTTTCTCACAAATAACAAAAAATTACTATTATCAAATGTGTTTTACCCAAATTTCTCAGCAATAGGAGAGATTACGGTAGCTGGCAGTTGAACTGGATCACCAATCTATATGATTATAAGAAAAAAAACAGCTTATTAAAATCAAACTAATATATAGAAGCTTATATGCATGAAGCAACATGTAAGAGGCTTTTTTTTTTTTTTTTTTGAATGGAACTTATAAGAGGAACTGAGAGAATAAATGATGTTGTTAAGTCCACAAGAAGCCCAGTAAAAAATACGATGAACACTTTACCAGAAATACTTGTTTGCATCCATTGGCTAATGGAACAAGAATAGCTGGTTCTACCTGTTTGGAATATGTTACGCAAAGTAGACAGATGTAAGAATCTTGAAGAATTCTTTATAAAAAGCAGAAAGAATTCGATCTAAAAGGAATATTATATTAGGAAGAAAAATTACGAAGCAATGATATACACACATGGTTAAATCACAGAGAGATGGTACTTTGAAATTTTTAAAGCACGGAAGGTTTTTCTTTTATCAATTAAGAGTGTCCTTTTCCTGGAGGGTCAAGAAATTGCCAAAATTTGTAGACTGCCCTATCAGATTATTGTTGCACTGCAAGCATAGGTAAACTAAATCTATCATAATTTACTTAAAAAACTAAAAAAAAAAAAGCTATATTTATTATCGACCTCTTTTCCTTGTAGTGGGAGCTCACCATTTTCATTTCATTTCCCTCCCCTTTACCCGGAAAACCAGCTGAAGTGCCGGACCATTTCCAAAAAGAAGACTATTTCCAAAAAAGAACAGAATTGAATTGTGGTGGCGACGAAACAACATATTTTGAATCCATTAACAACATTAACATTTGATCAAGGGCAAGGGATCTAACTAATGCTTTACAAGGGACAAGAAAGAATTAAAAGAAAAGAAAGATTACGGGACTCACAGCTTGGGCAGCTTCATCAATTATAACAACGTCAAAACCACGATTCCATTTACTGAAAAGAGCTGAACCACTGAAACTAAGTGTGGAGAAGACCTGAGTACATACACAGTTAACAAGAAACCACAACCTCTTAATGTCGCCGACACAAATTTTTTGCTTTATTTCTATTGTTATTATTATTATTTTTTATAAATGGACACAAGACAAAGTTACATACAATCACCGCCTCCTCCAAAATTGCAGCACGAACACTATCCCTATCCTTTCCTGCACCTCCACATCTCTCCTTATCAACCTCCATGCTTTCATGCTTTTGCTTCACCTACAAAACAAATTTAAATCTATTTTAAGCAACATATATCCCCAATCTTTTGCTTCTCTCTCTCCTCATATAACAATAGGCATTTCTCCAAAAGAAACCATGGAAAAAAATTCCCTGAAGATCTGATTTATAAGTTTCAGTTTTCAGAAATGTGTTAAAAGTCTGTCACGTAATTACCAGAAGATTTAAAGCTTTAAAAGTCCTTGCATTGTGCTCCCCTCATCCATGAACTGTTAACTTAGGTGCCAATTTCCCAAATTACATGCCATGTCACCAGATCACCAAACCAATGCAATGGCCTATTTTAGGCTGACAGATAAATTTGGCTACATTCCTGTGGCCCCATCATCCTAGATACTAATAAACACAAAGAAAAGCAACTTTCTAGAATTTGAATGCTAGGAAACTCGAATATCTAGTACTTTCCCCAAAAGTTAAGTATCTCAATTAGTGTCATCCCTTTAGCCATTTGTGTGGAGGATTCCCCTTTCCACCTGTGTCTTTTTTTTTTTTTGGTTTTATTAATACATCATACTACTCCCCATAAATAAAATGACCATAATTAAGTGAACCTTGGTGTTGGTTTGTTAACACATACCAGGTTATCCATGGAGACTGCCCGGACAGAATGATGAGCCTTAAGACCGATCCGTACAATTTTAGGATTATACGAACTGTCATTTTCATCACGAACACCTGGGGAAGTACATAGCATTACAACGGTACTTATTTGCATTTATTTACATCACAATAAATGGAAAGATGCACATTGCAATAATTTTTAAGAAAACATTCAAGTCCTTGTGGGAAAATACAATTGTAATTAGAATTTCTTGTAATTAGTTTTCCTGATTTCTTGTAATTAGTTTTCCTGATTTCTTGTAATTAGTTTTCTCTGATTTCTAGGACTAATTAGTGCTTAGAGTCAACTAACTAAATTAGTGGTTAGAATCCTTTGATTGATAATCCTGGAATTATGGGATTAATTAGCATAGATATTTTCCTTTCTTAGCCTAGCCGTGTAAACTATATATCATCATCCAATACTCTATAAAAAATAACTCTTTCAGAAAAATAAGAAGAGGTTCATTTCATCTTTCATACTCTGCAATATTAGGTTGATTTTATCTTCCATACACTTCAATATATTTTATCTTCCATACACTTCAATATGGTATCCGAGCTGTAGGAAATCACTGGGATTCGCTTGTTTTCTTCGGCCTTAATTGCCGTCGCTATTCTTTTCTCCTTCGGGCCTTCATTGCTGGTTGCATTCATCCCGTTTTTTCTAATCTTTATCTTCATTATCCTTTCCTTATTTCCTACCGTCTTTGCCTCTTCTTTTTTGTCAATCCAATTATTAGCAGTAAGAACTATGTCTGAGATCAAAGCTCCCAATGTTTCTCAATCTGAGGAAGAAAGTTCCCACCATGCAAATGGTGA
>CAMOHE010022834.1:2243-75198 GCA_946598075.1 Artocarpus hirsutus
TTTTTTTTTTCCACTCAAATCGGTTGAAATGTAACCAAAAACTATCGTTTTTAGTAAGATCGGATTGAAATTAAACACTCAAAAGAGGATAGTTAACTGTACAGCCATAGAAATAAATAAAACTTCCAAAACAACCAAGTAGAGGAAAGCTGAGGTACATAAATGTAGGCCTACTTGGGACTATTTTTCCAATCAGGCATAATTCATGTGTATTATTTTTGTTTTTTGGGATGAATTATACATACTAGACAAAAAATTTAAGGATAATAAACCAGCAATAAATTATGATGACACACAAAAAGAGAGTGAGAGAACGGTTATATGATGGATGTGTGCTAACTTTGCGTTTTGGTATGAATTACAACCTAGACAAAATATTTAAGATTGCAAATGATCAATTAGACCATCTCCATTGCTATATTTGGCACTAAAGAATGTGAAAATGATATATGTGATGTGTAAGTTTCATTTGTGCTTTAATGTAATGCTATTTGAAATGATATATTTATTGTTATAATTATTAAACTTTGAAAGTTATAAAAATAAACTTGTAATTACAAAATTATTTTAAAATGTTCATGTTGCAATAATTAAATAAAAATAAATAAATACATCAATTAATAGTAATCAAATACTAAAATTTGGTGCCAAATATAACATATGTCAAATTTAACACTAATAATAGCATTAGATTAGAGGGTGATTTTTCTGCTCAAATACTAAAAGTAGACATTTACACACTAAAAGTAGACATTTACACACAAAATAAGTGTTTAGGAGCCTTGATTAGAATCAATACTTAAAACTAATTTTGGTTTAAAATATTATAAATTTAAAAGTTTTATACTATAATAACTAAAAATTTTGATTGTAATTTACGTGGCCAAAAACCACATAAATTGGCATTGCATTAAGCATGCTTAACGCAAAAGAGGACAGTTTTATCATTCACGTGTGCTAACTTGAGACAGAATATTTAAGGATAATAAAGCCAGCAATAATAACACCAAAGGGGATAGTTAACTAGTAAGCTATCAAGGAGGACAGCAATGGAACACTAGAATATTGTTTTGAAAAGTCTCTTCAGTGATGATCATGTAGAAGTACTAAACTTTTTTCAAGGCTAACACAACAGTAATCCTCCGCGGCTGGGACCCATGACTGGAAGAGCCGACGTGCCACTTGTTCAAGGTCTGGGCTTTTTTATTAATATTATTGTTATTGTTATTATTTTGTGTGGAGAGAAGTGACCGGGCCTCATTTTGCAGGCTCTAGCATTTAGGGTCAAATGAAAATAATGCACATCATGGCTTTTGCCACAGTTTTTGTTTATGTTTTTAACAAGTGAAAAAAGAGAAATAAAAAAAAATAAAAACAGTAATTTTTTAATAAATGTTTAAAATTGAATTTTTTAAAAAATTTTAATAGTTTAAAATAGTTTCAATTATTTTTAAAAGTTACAAAATGTTATATTTAAACTTAAAATGTATTATTAACTCTAGTATAAGTTTTAAGTCTAATTTAGAACTACTTTTTAAAGAAGCTATATTTTGCTGTTGTAATAAGAAGCACTTTTGGAGAGCAAAGCTCTTCTAATAATTCATTTAAATACTTTCAGAAGCAGCTTTTGAACTTAGGAAGGCAAAAGCAGCTTTTGAAAAACCCTCCCCAACAAGCACTATGTCTCATACACTGAGATAGATGGTGATCTTATAATAGTTATTTGAACTAAAATTACTCACGTAGGGCCATCTAAGTTTGTTTTTCATCATCCCCTAAAAAAAAGTGCCTTTTTCTCAAATAAACCACTTCATAACGGGATTATTTTTTGAGGGAAAAAACTCATCCTTCCCTTGCCAAAAACTGAAAGCCAAACTCCGCCTACAAGAGAACAAAAGTGTAAGAGAGCGAGAGAGGACAAGAGAGAGAAGTCCTCTGGGTCGGAGGACTGATACGTCGTCGATCCAATGGCCTCCAAGTTTTGATCGGGGTGCTATTTGTTGGAAAAACCAGTACGCAGCGAAATTTTAAAAATTTTAAATTAAAGTATTTTTCAAAACACAAGTTAGACATGCCATATACATAAATTAATCAGATGTTACTAATCTTTCCATGCCCAAGAGCTCCTGCAATTAGTGTAGAGAATAATGTTCCATAAGAGCCTTAGCTAGTTGGCCTTCTTTGCAATTCTCCATCCATGATCGGAGTGTGTGTAGGCACACTTTGTTCAGCTCTTCCACTAGTGACTCTCTTTCCAACCAATTGAAAAGACCCAGAGCAAAGGTTTCAGAGTATCTAACACCAGAGTACTCACTCTTAGCTTTTTAACTAATCTATTTAATTGAGAAAACCCACTTCCTATTTGTGGAGGTCGAGCCTAACGTTGGTCATTTTTAGATAAGGCCTTATCAACCAATTGAGAAGACCCAGAGCAAAGGTTTGTGGTTGTGAACAAAAGCTCTTAGGGAGTTTTAGAGTATCTAGCACCAGAGTACTCACTCTTAACTTCTCAACTGATCTATCTAACTGAGAAAACTCATTCCCTATTTATAGAGGTTGGGCCCAAGGTTGATTATTATCAGATAAGGCCTCAAAAATTCAAATTTAGATCAACTTCTAATAAAATCACGTAAAAGGCACGTGATCAAATTATCATTAGATCGACACGCTAAACTAATAGATCAACCTGCAGAACTTGCTCCATCGGCAGGTCGAATTAACTAATCGACCTATTGAACTTGCGATAATATGATCCCTGAGAATATTTTATTTCTCGCCTGGGATTCTTTGGATAAAGCCATAGTTTTAATTCAAATAACGTAATAGAGAAGTTATTTGATTAAAACAATCATATCTAGACAATCTCTAGGAAAATCAATATTCTCAATAATTCAACAAGTTTATCTTCAAAAAATTTACAATAAAATAATTCAATCAATAAACAGACATGAATTATCTAATCCTATCGAGTTTCAGCCAACCTAATAATTTAATATAAGTAATCAATTTATTAAAAAAGTACGTTGTATTGTTACAGGATTTATTATGGGCTAGCAAAGGGGACCTAATGGACCTACATAATTCAAGCTCCGATAATTATAAAATATAATATTCTAGATACATATTTTATAATTATCAACTCTAATGTTACTCTACTAAAATATTAGAGCTGTACTCTCAAACTACATAAAATTACAGAGCTCAAATTAGCCAAGTGTCCATAACATATCATAATGCATCGTATCCCCATAGGATATTCATTATCGGCTTAAGGATAAATTTCATCTTACCTTCTTGATTATTTTTATCTTACGTTTCATTATCTCACTATTAGAAAACTTACCATCTAAGGACAGTATACTAGCCGGTTACACCTATGATTCAAATAATTGAGCGCTCTAATTTTTCAATTACAAGATAACATATATACGAAAATATCATTGACTCCACCAATAAAGCTATAGATTCCATATCTATAAATAAAAGATCTACGCTATCAAGAGTCATGTCTCTAACATACCAGTATGTGCACCATCACAAAGTCAGGATGTCACCTTTTAGGACATCAAAATACATAAGTCAAAATAACAGGTCTATTAGTCATTTCAGGATTAAGATACAACACATTTAATTGTCTAAAGTGAATTGATTTGCACAAATGTAATTATTAATCCAAATCAATTTCACTTTATGTCCCGATCTAATACATCGTCACCTATGACAATGTACGAATGTTTCTACTCATAGAGTCCAACTTCGATGGCCAAGCCAAGCGATCTCTCGTCAAGGATATAAACAACATAATAATCTTGGCATGAATAAAACATCCAACTTTATTCTCTCGATTGCAGATCTTATGATTTAGACCATCAGCTTTAGAATCTTATCTTATGCATAATTTGTCTATCATATGTCTAATTCTTAAAGGTTTAGACCGACAGTCTTAGACTTTTGTTTGCTCATTATACATTCAACAAATATGAACATAAAGAGGACAACATTTGACGACCCACCTTTTCCTACCTACAACATGAACATACTTAAATGAGCTTTCGCTTAGTAAGTAAGGAATCAGTCTCACAAAACATAATAAAAAAACATTTTAATGAAAATAATATGCATGAATATTTTATACTGTCTTATCAACTTGTTTTATGCTTAATCATTTAAACCATAACTTATCTTGTTGCTTAACTTTTCTTATCTTATAAACTTTAGTATTCGTACCAGCTTCATTAATTATGAGATTTTTAACATGATGCTTCCCTTGTGAAAGACTTGAGGCTATCGAATACCAAAGTCTTACTTTCACTTTATTTGTGTACCTCACATCTAGGAGGTCATAACTTTAACTTTACTTTTAGTACCTCACAATAAGGAGGCTGGTACGACACTTCCTTTTTATCTTTGTTTTACCTTCTTTTAATCTTAGTGAGTATATTAAATTCTATCACATTATATGCAAACTTAATTGCAAATCATAACTTGTATTCTAAAACTTGTTGCATAACAAATGCAATTTTAAACTTATAACTTAAGCCGTAAAACTTTATGCATTAATAAAATGCAAACATACTTTAAACATAATTATTGCAAATATATTACAAATCCATACTGCGTTCATCACTTTACATGATCATACCAACACATGACATGGCACATCATAATATAATAGTTCAAATTATCATAACATAACAGCACATCATAACATACACAGTATAACAATTCATCGTTCATGCATTTTCATAACTTTTTATGAACACATTTAAAACAATTTATTTTGAAACTATTCATACTGTAGGCGAGATTCCTTGGACTCCGAGCTAAGCGGGTCTAATTGTATCTCGCTGTATCTACAGTCTATGAAGCATCCTCTACAGTGCTTCTCGAGCAACCACGAAAGGCTAGGAATGCTTTTTGGAGATCTTACATTGCTCAAAATGCCATTTTGGGCTCCGTTACTACTGTTTGAATCGCCTCAATTTATGTGCAGTATGTACCAAATGATTTTCATCGAAGTAGAATTAGCTCAAATGGAGGTCACCATCGTGTTTAGAGTGTTGAAACGAGTCAGGAGGCGGTGTCAGATCGTAGATCGAAGGTCTAGATCACAAAATCCCAAAGTCACCGTTGACCGACCGTTGACTGACGTCGACGGGGCTCCGTTGGCAGCTAGGCTCAGGCCTATACTCACTAAATCGACCCTTCTGAGTCCAATGACGATGTCAATTTTGCCTAATTTCACCTCTAACATAGTAGATCAAAGCTTGACATTGATGGCAAAGATGGAGACTCCGATCATGGCTCTTCGACGAAGCTACCATGCAATTGAGTTGGGGCTTTTGTTACCCACTTGTTTTTGAGCATTTCCCCCTATCCAATTTGAAGCAACGTGGCTGGGAAGAGCAAGGATAGAGGCTCCCATGGAAGTTGATGGTGGTGGGCCTTGAATTCCATCGATCGTTGATGAGTTGTTGCAATTGAGGTGGGGGAAAGCTTCCCGGTCCTCCTATGAATATTTCCCCCTAATCAATTTAGGTCGACGTTACTTGAAATGGGGAATTCGAAGTCCCTACGACGGGTTAGCGGTGGCAGCATAGAGCTTTAATGGGCAGCTGTGTTAAGGCATAATTGGGTGGGGCTTCTAGCTCGCCTTAGCCCCTTGAGTCCACTGGGAGGGGCGGTGTTAGCCAACTCCTTTGGCAAGGTGGAGTTCCATAACGGTGTGGTGATGCACGGTGGCGGTAGATGAACAGAGCAATCCAGTGACTGTTGAGATGCAACCATGGGTAGGTTTTGTTCCTCTCATTGTGGTGGTCACGTAGGAACAAGAATCACGTTGATCGGACATCAGACATCGAAGATATCTTGTTGGAAATTTTAGGTTTCTTTGCCACCTTGGGTGACGCATACGGCTTCTTCCAGCAGCGTTTGTGGGTGGCACGACACACCGTTAGACTCAGCTCGTCGAGAGCTTTCCATTGGTGCAGGAGGTATCAAAAACGAACACCAAAATCTTGACCGAGATTTGAGGAGAGAGAGAGAAAATATAGAGAGAGAAAGTAGAGAGAAAGTGTAGTGAGAGAGAGGATTTGATTTTTTTTGGGATTTTTTTTTTTTTTTTTTGCATTTTCAAGTATATATTGGCACTATTGCTGGTCTTTGATACCTATACTGTGTCATGGTCGGGTTAATCAAATTTGATCCGTAAACATAACTATACACGTAACTGTACTCTTACTGAACTAACATCATACACGAATTTTCACATAATCATGGTAAGTTGAGAAATTTCACTTTTATCACATAATCTCAATTTCAATCTTTGAAATTGAGATTCTTATAATTGCCACCACTATGGCTCATACATGAAATTAATGAATCATAAACTTTTAGTTTAACACATTAAAATAACTATTTTTATGCACTATCATAACATTTCAAGTACTTAACCAAGCAATTTTAGAAAAATCCCTAATTAATCACGTTTATTAATTTTTGGATTTTTTTCGGTCGTTACATAACATTTGGCATATGAACAATAAATGAATTCTTTATTGATAAAATGTCTCCAAAAACATATTATATCATTTTACTCCCTAGGGCATACATGTCTAACAATCTCCTACTTATACTAAGTGAGTAAATATGACATATCATGCATCCCTATAGCTTTCGCATGCCTCTTGAAAACCCTCACAGTTAGTGTTTTAATAAATGAATCAACTAAATTGTCTTTAGATGCGATTTTGCATACAGCAACATGCCCGTCCTCAACGAAATCCTTTATTACATGATACTTCCAATGAATATGCTTACTCTTCTTGTAGAATCTTGGTTCTTTAGCATTAACTATCACTGCAATGTTATTACAATATAGTGATACTGCCTTTTTCATGCTAGAAACTACCTCAAGATCCCCAAGGAACTTATAGAGCCATACTCTTCTTTCGAAGCATTACTAGCTGTCATATACTCGGCTTCCATTGTTAAATATGAAGTGCAATTTTGCTTAAAACTTCTCCAAACAATGGCACCCTCGTCCAAAGTAAACACAAAACCAGAAGTCGATCTCCTCGAATCCGAACAGGATTGAAAATCTAAATCAATATATCCTAAAGGTGTTAAATCCTTACCTGAATATACAAGCATATACCCTAAAGTCTTTTTTAGGTACTTGAAACTATGCTTGACCGCAACCTAATGGTTCAGTCCCGGATCCGACTGAAACCAACTTACTATCCTGACCGCATAACAAATATCCAGTCGCGTGCAGATCTCCACGAGACAAGGGGTCATGACAGCATAGGAGGGAAGTAGAGCTCATGTGGGCATGTGGGCTTGGAGCTAGGAGAAGGCTGAGGAGTGACGTCGTTCTGTCACCAACGCCATGGAGGGGAGAGCCACTGTCATTCGTGACGAGAGTGGCAAGTATGGAGCTTCCTCGAGCGTTGGTAGAGGAGGTCGACAATAGGAGAGGACGTGGCTGCTTAAGGGTGTAGTGGGTTAAGGCAGATTCGATCGCCGGTCGTGAACTAGACTTGGATGATTTTTACCATAAAAAAAAAAAATAACAGGATGATTTTTGGTTGGAAATGGATAGCAACTAAGGAGAATGCCAAGTCAAAGGGGAATAGGATTTTTTTTAAGTGGACTTATAGGCGAAAGAGTGCATTGTTATGAACTTAAATGTTGTAGATTTTCCAAAGCAAGACTATGTATCTTAATAAGCATTGTGATGGTGAGAAGGATATTGTCCCACAAGAATTGTTGCTTATTAATCATCGAAATTAATTTAATCCTAATTCTTATTTGAACAATTGAAAAAAGATTTATAATTAAAAAAAAAAAAAGCAATTAAACAAAATAGCATATTTTTATAATCACTTAATAGATTATGTCATAGGTTTTAAAAATGTGTAGGAAATATCGTATTACCAATAAATCAGTATTTTAAATTATGAAAAATGCAAAACATCTTAACAATTATATCTGATTTTTATTCCTTTTTTTCCCTAGTTTTCCCCTTTCTTCATTTTTCCCTCTCTCTCTTCCCATGAACCCATCTATATCTATCGCCTTTATCTCTCTTTTGACGGTCCCGACCGACCTCTTCATCGTAGCTGTCATGCCCAGTTCGTGACTCCAATTAGCGCCGATGGCCTCATCGTGTGACCTTGTGCGACGATTTGATGGTGTTGGTTACAATTTGATGGCCACGGCAAAGGAGATCTGACGGTAATGGCAAACAAGATCTGATGGCAGCTGAGAGATCTGAGCTGCACTTTCACACACCGATGACATAGATCTGAACTCACAGCCTCCTTCCTTGTTTGGAGAAGAAGATGACTTCATAGGCATTGTCGAAGAAGATCCGAGCTTCCTCGGTGTTTTCGAAGATGATTAGAGCTTCGTCGGCATTGTTGTGGTAACTCTCTGTGTCTCTCTCTCCTTTCCTGTTTCCTTTCTCTCTTTATCATTGTCTTCGATAAAGATTTGGCTATGGCAACAGCATGTTTTAACCTTACACAAGGTAGTACGACCGCACCAACTTTGGATCTGGTGCAGCAAATCAATTTTTGCTTTTGTTTTTTATGTATGAAAATTTTGAATTTTGTACGGGAATTTTTTGTATTATTGGCTCCTTTTTTTTTTAATTTTTTTACAACATTACAACATTTCCATTGGTGTTGTTTCGATAATGAGATTTTTAGTGTTTTTGTGAGCTTGTTTTTGATGGATTTACTGATAGAAACAATATTTCTAGTTGGTGACGGTATCAAAATCGTTTCGATAAATTTATGAATTTTTCACTAAATACGTGTATCCATATGTAAATATGATATTTACAGGTAAATACTATATTTTTCGGCCGTTGGCAATCCTATAAAATCGCTACTAAATTTTTACATTTATACGGTAATATTGTATTTTTTGGCTGCTGGTTGTCCAGCAAAATTGTTAGTGAATTTTTATATTTATAGGGCAAAGATGGTATTTTTTAGTAAATATTATATTTTTTGACCATCAGTGATCGGCGACTTTTTGTATTACACAATAAATATGGTATTTCTCGATAAATATTATATTTTTTGACCGCTGGCGGTCCAGCAAAGTAGCCTGTGAATTTTCGTATTTACATGATAAATATAGTATTTCCCAGCCGCTGGTGATTCTATAAAGTCGTCAGTAAATTTTTGTATTACATGGTAAATTTAGTATTTCTAAGTATATATTGTATTTTTCGGTCGCGACAGTCTAGCGAAGTCGAAGGTGAATTTTTGTATTTACACAGCAAATACAGTATTTTCTAGTAAATATTGTATTTCCTGATTACCGGTGGTGAATTTTTATATTTGCACAATAAATACGACATTTCTCACTAAGTATTGTATTGTTCAATAGCCAAAGGTTCAACGAAGTTATCGGTGAATTTTTGTATTACTTGGTAAATACAGTATTTCTTAATAAATATTGTATTTCCTAGCCGCCGATGGGCTGATGAAGTTGTTGGTGAATTTTTGTATTACACGATAAATACGGTATTTTTCGATAAATATTGTATTTTCCAGCAGCTAGAAGAGTAAAAGATACAGAGGATAAAGAGTTGGGGGTACTTTGGGGCTTTTGTTCTCAATTTCTTATGATATACTATAAACTACACATTTTGAAACTATATGACATTATTTACTAAGTTTTAACCTAAATATGCTATTTTGCTCTTTCTCTTCTAAAAAATGAAGGAAAAATAAAATAAAGAGACAATTGAAACCAAAATAAACACAGGAAAATGAAGAAAAAATATAGGTAAATGCAAGACAAGCATATAAGAACTCCATATACTAAAACTCTAGTATTTTTTATCCTATTCAAATTCTCTAGTTCAATTAATTAATGTATATTCTTATGCTGCTTGTGAATTTCTGTTGATTATTATTAGTCTTCCTCAAGCATTAACATTCATATTTTGATAAACAAATCTCCTATATCTCAATGAAAATTCTAAGCCTTTCAAAATTTATTAAGAAAAAGAAATTCATAAAAGTTGCACGAGTTTCATAGATATTTCTATCTTATGAAAATATCATGATATTTCAATTATGGTATATTTAATTATCACCTTTTAGTCTCAAATTAAATTCCAAATATGTAATTCTTGATCAACTGGTCACGAGCCTTAAGCAAAAATTAAAAGACTCGGCATATTTTGAAATTAAACATTAATTCATTGAAACTAGAAAAATTCAAGTCTTTATAATCTGGCTACATCATAGCCTTATAAAATAATAATTAATCTATGACTAGATTAAAGAAAATCCTAAACATAGTGTTACACATAAACAAAGGAGATGCAACAGAACTAGGATTTAGAGTGGTATTGAAGCTTCTGCGTCTCCAGATGGAGTCATCTTTTTCTTCTCCCTATCGAGTTCTCTTCTTCCTTGCTTTCAACTAGCCAAGAGTCCTAAAAAAAGATGTCCTTATTTTACCTTAGAAGATCCTATTTGTAGACTAAATTAAATGGGTAATTTTAGAAAAAAAAATCAAAATATTAGAGTCTTCCAAATCCTTAGTGCCACAGCGCTAATCATTGACTATGGAAAATTTTCCACTCTAACATTGCAGCATTAAGCCAGGTTCTACTCCAATTTTTAAGGATTTTCTAAAGCCACAGCCATGGATTTCCATGGCCTAGGAGCTCACAGCTTGTTCCTTGTATATATGAGTTTGAATTTGCCGATAGTTTCCAAAAGTAACAAAAAGCTCCAATAATTTCAGTTTTCATAAAATAAACATAAAACGGCTAAAAATAACACAAAACACCCTAAAAACTAACAAAATAGAAAAATAAAAGTACTCAATTTATCAATACAAAACCAACTTATTATTAAACTTAGGTTATGTAATAAGAAAATGCATATGCAATAAAATCTAATATATAAATTTTTAAAAGGATAAAATTTTAATATTGATCTCAATATTGTCTTTATTTTTTTTCTCAGACTATGTTTACAGTTACTTTGTATTATTTCTTATCTCTATGTAAAGTATGATAACCTTTATAAGGGACCATTCATCCCACTAAAGAATTATGATGTAGGCTTTTTAAAAGAATATTATGATGCAAATATAACATGATGGTACTAGCTTCTTACTTGTAGGCATGGGTGATTTATCTAATCAAAAAACAAAAGAGACAAGAAAAAAGCTAAATAAAGAAAATAAGCCAACCCAAAACTAGAGAGAGAGGTGATTAATTTTACATGAATTTCACATTGGAAACCTATATCTTACTTTAAAAATCCTAGGGTTTCTTGAGTGGGCTTGAATGATGCTGCCCCCTCCCTCTATGGCCAAAGTCTAACACTGCCTTCTGGACTATGAGAGGGGGCAGGCGATTAGGATAAGGTGGGTTGTGGAGATCAACCCGAGCATAAGGTTAAGGACACACTATTTAGGTTAGGATGGGTGGTGGTTGGCAAAGACTACGCGAGTGAGATTTGGTCAACGGTGTCATTGATGGTGAAGGCTAAGGCCAAGGCAAAAGAAACCTAGGTGGGTTGTGAGTAAGCAGATAGGTTTGAGGTTAAAGGGTTTACAGAATGGGGAGAGATTGGCCTGTGGGGAAGTTTGGTGAAAGCAGGGAAGACCTGGTCCATGTCGGGTTCGAAGTTGGTGACAGATAGGGTGTGCTAGAGTTGTGGCTGATGGAGACCGGCTTTCGTACTTCAGATTTGAGGTCATGGGGTCTCTGCTTCAAATATAGGTGGATGGTGTCATTGGAAGTCCGACTATGTTGTAGATTGTTGGAAGCTAGTGTTGAAAAAATAGCACCTAGCAGAAATTTAAAAATTTTTTATACCAGAGTATTTTTCAATACACAAGTTTGACAAGCTATATATATAAATTAACCAGATCTTACTAACCTTGTTTGCAGAAAAGCTCCCTCAATTTATGAAGAGAAAGGCGCTCTAGAAGAGCTTCAACCAACTGGTCTTCTTTGCTACTTTCTGTCCACGATCGGAGTGCGTGTGGGCGTACGTTGTACAGCTTTTTCTTAGTGACTCTCCTTCCAATCAATTGAGGAAACCCAGAACGAAGGTTTGTGATTTGTGAACAATAGCTCTTAGGGAGTTGTAGAGACTCATAGACTAGAGTACTCACTCTTAATTCTTCAACTGATCTAAATAACTTATGAGTCTCACTCTTTATTTATAAAGGTTGGGCCCAGGGCTTAGTCTTTATCTAATAAGGCCTCAAAAATTCAAATCTAGATCAATATCTGATAAAAATCGCGTCTAAAAATGCGAGATCAAAAATCGTTTGGTCGGCAGGCCGAATTGGTAGATTGGCCTATCGAACTTACCCCATCGGTAGGCCGAACTTAAAGATCAGCCTGCTAAACTTACGATAAATGATCCCTGCGAATCTTTATTTTTCACCTAAGATTTTTGGGATAGATCTTCAGTTTTAATTCAAATAACCCAATAGAAAAGTTATCTGATTAAAACAGTCAAACCTAGATAATCTATAAGAAAATAAATATTCTTGATAATTCAACAAGTTTATCTTAAATTAATTTACTCAAAATTAATTCAACCGATAAATAGACATGAATTATTTGATCTCGATAATTTAACAAGTTTATCTTGAATTAATTTTTCACAAATTAATTCAACTGATAAACAAACATGAATTATCTAATTCTATTGAATTTCAGCCAATCTGATAATTTGACATAAGTCACCAATTTATTGAAAAAGCATGTTGTATTGTTACAAGATTTATTATGAGCTAGCAAAGGAGACATAATGGACCTATACAGTCCAAGCTCCTGATAATTATGAAACCCAATATTTCAGATATATATTTCATAATTATCAACTCTAACGCTACTCAACTAAAAGATTAGAGCTGCACTCTCGAACTATATAGAATTACAAAGCCCAAATGACTAAGTCTTCACGACATATCATAATGTATCATATCCCCATAGGATATCCATAATTGGCTTAAGGATAAATTTTATCTTACCTTCCCAATTATTTTTCTCTTACATTCCATTATTTCACCATCAGAAAACTTACCATCCAAAAACAGTACCATCCAAAAACAGTATGCCATTTGATTAAACTTATGTATCTAAATGGTTGAATGCTCTAGTTTCTCAATTATAGGATAACACATAAAAGAGGATATCAACAACTCTTAAAGATAAGCTATGGATTTCATATCTATAAATAGCAAGTCTATGCTATCAAGAGTCATGTCTCTAATGTACTGGTATGCGTACCATCATGGGATATGGATCTCCCCCTTTGGTATATCAAAAAACATAAGTCAAGATAACGGGTCTACTATTTATCTCAGGATTAATATACAATACATATGATTGTTTAAAGTAAATTGATTTGCTAAGATAGAATTATTAATCCAAATCAATTACACTTTACGTCCTAATCTAATACATCATCACCTATGCAATGCACCAATGTTTCTATTCATGGAGTCCACCTCCGATGGCCAAGACAAACCATCTTCTGTTAGGGATATAGACAACATAACTATCTTTACATGAATAATACGCCTGATTTTATTCCCTCAATTGCAGATCTTATAATTTAGATCATCACCTTTAGAATCATATCTTCCACATAATTTGTCCATCATATGCCTGATTCTAAAGGTGTAGACCAACAATCTTAGACTTTTGTTTGCTTATCATACATTCAACAAATATGAATATAAAGAGGACAACAATTTAGTATATAAATAATAAATAAACTTTTTATTAATAAAAATATCTCCAAAAACAAATTATATTTCTACTCATTAGGGCATACATGTCTAACAGCTAGCTAGGAGGCAACATCAGATATTTTGCTTTTTCCAAGGACTAAATCTTTGTTTTTCTTGCTTTTATCCAAACTTTATGTTTGTTTACTTAGAACAATTGCGATGTACATTAGCACTCTTGTTGTAATAAAAGAAACTGTCTCCCTGTTTTCAGTTTTAGTCTGTTTGTCACATCTGCATGTTATTAGCAAAAGGTGTGGAACGTCCAACACGCCCTTAGTCTAGACTGCGTCATTTGTGTCTGTGATAATAGGGAGGTCTAATTTTCATCGACTCGTTTAATCCGTCGATTGTTGTGGTACAAGCTTGATCGAGTTCTAGTTTATGTGTCAAGCGGGACTTTTTCCCTTTGGGTCTATACACTTGAAATTTGTCTATATACTTCATTTATCCTTGTTAGTAGTTCTAGTCAATGGTCGGGTTAAATTCTCCCCAGATAAGTTATATTAGTCTAAGTTTGTGATCTTAATATTTTTGGTATAAATGAAGTTCCCACAAGGAAAAAAAAAACTAGAAAGGAACATTTTTTTTCCCCAAAAGATAACCAGGAAAACAAAAAAGAAAAAAAGAAAAAGAGAAAAACTAAAAAAAGAGTTATCTTCATTTTTTGGCCCTCAAAGATGTAGAGTCATTTTCCTTTGACACCTGAGATGGTAGATGACACAAACTTGAACTCCTAAAGTATTAATATGTGACGCAAACAATCATTTTCTTAAATGTTAAATTTCCAACACTCCAAACAAAATGGGATACGCGTGATATACAGTAATAAAAAAAAGCTCCTTTTTCACCCATGGGAAAAAAGATTCAAGATTTAGGGGGAAAAAAAAAAATCCCTCCCTAAACCTCAAGTTTGGATTGATCATATCAATTTTAGTCTTAAGCCTAAACAATTTAGTTTATCTTTAATGACTTGTTACTTGCATGTCACGTAGATGAGTTATCTGCATAAATTATCATAAATCTAACATTTGATAGATGTACAAACTGTGAGTACCACGTATTAAAAATTTGAAACTTAAGGTTAAATTCGTAACATTAGATCAAGGTGGACCGATTCTAATTCTTTAGGGGTCAAAAATAAAAATGAAAATAAAAATAAAAATAAAAACAAAACAGAGAAACATTCGCGAAACAATGGCGCAGCTCAGTGCCCGCTCAGCTATTTCAAACGGTCACTTTTTTTCTTCTTCTCCGTGGTCGTCAGAGCAGAACTCCAGGGGAACAATGCTGAAAACCCTAAACGTCAAAGCCCCACTTCTCCTCTCACACCATTCTCAACGCTTCAACCGCATCGCCCAAAGGCCCTGTTCGCTTCAAATCACCCCATTTGCCGGAAAATCTCCCGATTTCGCCTCCTTCCTTTCCAATTCGCGTCCAATTCATCTCCAAAATCCAATCATTTGCGCAAGAAAAAGAAGAAAACGAGTCAATTCCGATAAATCCACAAGATTCCTGCTCAATCTGATTTCGGTCGTCGCGTCGAGCCTCAAGATCTTACCGCAGCCGTTGGATTTGGTCCTCGAAGAAATCGGCGGCTTAGATGGATCAGGCGGAGGCGGCGGCCTAGGCTTCTGGAAGGGCTTCGGGTGGGGAGGCTTCGACGGGTGGAGAAGAAGGAGAAGAGGAAAGAGGAACATGTGGTTGTACGGATTCTTGGCGATTTGCGGTTTGGGTTTGCTGTTTGGGAGAGAAATCGAGAGCAATGCGTTTTGGTGGGGCTTAGGGCTTGGTCCGTTCGGAGTCGTTCTGATTCAATGGTGGGAGAAGACCGGAGGAGTTCAGGCTTGGGTTCTAGGGTTTTGCCTATGGAGTTTTCTGATCGGTTTGACTTTCAGGAGAGAGGAATTACAGAAATGGTTTGCTAGGGTTAGGGTTCCGATTCCGATGGCCGAGATTGCGAGAAGACAAATAAGAAGAAGAAAAAGAGGAAGAGTGTTTTAGAAGAAAGCGTGAAAGGGAGAACGAGGAAGAGTGTTTTAGAAGAAAGCGTGAAAGAGAGAAATTTTGCATTTGTTTTTGTCTGTATTTTTTCTTACCATACTCAAATAAGATTTAAAGATTGTCATTTTTTTCTGGCTCAGTTTTGTTCTGCAATCATTTTATGAAAATTGTTAAAGTCAGAGTATGTCATTGAACCAGTTTGCACAACTATGAATTCTTCCTCTCTCAATTTGATCTTTTGTTTGAGTAAGAAAGATTGCAAATACTAGAATAAACACAGAATAGGTGTCATTTTATTTATCCTTCAAGTGGAATAAAACAACATATTGATATATTTTAATGTGGGCGTATAGGAGTATACTTGATATGATCTTCTATAAGTTTGTGACACGATTCCCAAAATGCCCATTACAAATAGAAATTCTTCTACTCAACAGAAGCGGCTCCTATGAGTTATGAAGAAACATTACAACACAATTCTTTGCCTCTTGGAGAAATGCAAAACCATGGCTGAGCTGAAACAACTTCATGGACTGATGATAACTTCATCGGTTATTAGAAATGTAATTCCTGTGAGTAAGCTTATTGATTTTTGTGTCGGTGATACAAAAGCTGGCGACCTCCTCTACGCAAGGTCCATCTTTAACCAAATTGCTTTGCCTAACGTCTACATTTGGAACTCCATGATTAGAGGTTACTCTAACAGTGGCACCCCCGTTGAGGCTCTGATCATGTACGGAAAAATGATGCAAATGGGCTTTTTTCCGGACAATTTTACGTTCCCATTTGTGCTCAAAGGGTGTTCGGTAATCAGAGATCACGACTGTGGAAAGTCTGTTCACGGCTGCATTGTGAAATCTGGGTTTGAGTTTGATGTGTATGCTTCCACTGCTTTGCTCCATATGTATGCTTGTTGTGGAGATATGGAAGCAGTGTTGAAAGTGTTTGATGTTATTCCTAAGTGGAATGTCGTTGCTTGGAGTAGTTTGATTTCCGGGTTGGTAAACAATAATAGGGCAAGTGAGGCTATAAAGGCATTTAAGGATATGGAAAGTTGGGGTGTAGAGCCTAATGAGATTGCAATGGTGAATGTTTTGGTTGCTTGTGCTCAAACTCGGGATGTAGATACTGGAAAATGGCTTCACGATTGCCTTGCCCGTCTAGGGCGTGATCCATTCATGCCGAGTGATCGTTTTAATATAATTCTTGCCACTGCCATGGTAGACATGTATGCAAAATGTGGCAGCTTAAAAACTGCGAGAAAAATGTTCGACAAAATGCCTCAAAGAAACTTGGTGGCTTGGAACTCCCTGATTGGCGCTTATAACCTGCATGGCCAGGCTGAGGAGAGCATTAATCTCTTTGTTGATATGCAGATCGCCGGGTTTGTACCAGATCAAGCTACCTTTTTGGGTGTGATTGGTGCTTGTGCCACTGTGGGGGTTTCGGCTTTGGGACAATGTCTGCATTCTTACATATCAAAAACCAGCATGATCAAAGATCTTTCCATAGGGACTTCCTTAGTAGACATGTATGCCAAGACTGGAGATTTGGAAAGTGCTCGGAAGATTTTTGGAAATTTGTGGAAAAAGGATGTTAAAGCATGGACTAGCATGATCTTAGGCCTGGCTATACATGGCCAGGGTGTGGAAGCTCTTGGTACTTTCAAAAGCATGCAAGAAGATGCTACCATTGTTCCTGATGGCATTACTTATGTTGGGGTTTTGGTTGCTTGTAGCCATGTTGGTCTAGTCGACGAGGGTTGGAGACACTTCAATGAGATGAGAGATGTTTATAGCATTGTTCCTAATCAAGATCACTATGGTTGCATGGTTGATCTTTTGAGCAGAGCAGGTCGATTCGAAGAGGCGATGAGACTAGTGGAGGAAATGCCATTTGAACCAAATATAGCCATCTGGGGTGCTGTTTTAAATGGATGTGAGATACATGAAAATGTTGATCTAGCAGATAGAATCAGAAATCACATAACCAAGTTGGAGCCTCAGGGCAGTGGGGTTTACGTGCTCCTTTCTAATATATATGCCAGGGCTGGAAAATGGCAAGAAGTGAAGCTGGCTAGAGAGTTAATGATAGATAGGAGGATTGATAAAACTCTTGGGCATAGTTTAGTTGAGAGAAAGTCGTCAAGTCAAGTATAATATAATTTGTCTTGAGATTATTTTTGAAGTACCGAATTCTGGTTATATATATATATATATGCCTGCGTATGGTCAGGAATGGAATACAAACATTACTTTGGAAGGAAATTTTTGGTTTAAATATTGTGATTATAGTAGCTGGTGCACCTCTGCTAGCCTAGCATAAATACATGTGAATCTTAAAAAAAATAATGATAATAATAATAAATAAATAATAAAAATAATAAAAACCATGATGATACACATTTTGAGGAGAAGGAAAGTCAAAATGAATGAATGAAAAGAAGTGGCGACTAAATATTGTTTTGAAAGTCATGATCACTTACAAATACAGAATCTTTGCATGTAAACATCTGTTGCACAATATCAAAATTCTCTTAATACCAGGACATAAAAATTACTAGAAATTTTACATGGTAGCTTCCGATATGATACACTAAGAAGGAACAATTCGCATGTAATACATAATCAAATTGACTATGTTGGAAGACGAGAATGCAACCGATTGTAAAATTTTTTAGTTAAAACTTTTTTGAAAACAAGTTAGACCAGAAACCACGCTTATATAGAACAATACTATTCAGAACTGTTATGAGAGAACTTCTATCAAAAGAGTCTCAACCAACTAGACTTTCTTACTATTCTCTTTTCCACGATTGGGATGTGGGTGATCGCACATCGTTTAGTATTTCCTTAGACAAGGTCTTCTTTCAACTACAAAAGAAGACTAAGGAATATTCTTCATGATGTTAAACAATATGCCCATAAGAGTTTTAGAATTTCTCTCATTAAAATAGTCTCTTTAAAGTAATCTAAGAAACAAAAAAAAAATTATTTCTTTTATATAGAGGTTAGATGGGGACCAATTCTTATCGGATTAGGATACAAAATTTGAGTTTGGATCAAATCTCGTCACACAACCATGTGACACAAGGATTGCTGACCTCATGGGGGTGGTTGATCGCCTACTCGCGTCCACACTCACAATATGTTTTTTAGCTTCTAAAAGTTGTTCGATTAACCCGATTTAAACTGATTGGATAATTACTACTTTATTTGACCTGAGTATCCTTAATATAGCGTAGATTTTAATTCAAATAACTCAATACAAAAGTTATCTAACTAAAACAATCATATACATATAATCACACACAAATAAAATATAATCAAATAATATAATATGTTTGTTTTGAATTAAATCATAAAATCAATTCAACCAATAAATTAACATGAATTATTAAATCCAATTGATAAAATTTTTAGCCAATCTAATAATTAACATAAGTTGCCAGTATCTAAGAAAAACATGCAGTATCGTTACAGGAAATATATAAACTAGCAAAGGGACCTGATGGTCATATATAGATTAAGTTCCTATGATTATAAAATAACATATCTCCGATCCATACATTTTATAATAATCAACGTTAAAGCTATTCCACTAAAAACTTAGAGCTGCACTCTTGAGCTATATATAAATTACGAAACTTCAATAAGTTTATCATTTATGACATATCATAATATGTAACATCTCCATAAGATATTAACAATCAGCTTCAGGACAAAATTTTGTTTTATCTTTCAGATTATATTTATCTTATGTTTCATTATTTCACCATTAGAATACTTACTATTCATAACCAATACAAATAGTATACTATTCTATTATACATATGTATCCAAAAGGTTAAGCTTTCTAATTTTAAATTACAGGATGATACCAATAAGAGAATACCATTAATATTACAAAATAGCTATAGATTCTATATCTATGTATAACAAGTCTACGCCAATCAAGAATCATGTCTCTAATATACCTATGTGCGTGCCTTCACATAATTCGGGATGTTACCTTTTGGTATATCAAAAGCCACAAGTCAAGAATATGGACTCATGTCTTCATTTCAAGGTTAAAATGTAATATATATAATTGTCTAAAGTGAATTGATTTATTCAGATAAAAATATTAACTAAATTAATTCAATTTTAGTCCCGATTCAACATATCATTACCAATGACAATATACCAATGTCTATACCGATGGAGTTTCACTCTGATAACCAAGACAAATCATGTCCCGTTAGAAATATAGAAAACGTAACAATCTTAACATGAATAAGGCGCTCAACTTTATTCCCTTGTTATGGACCTTTTACATTTAGACCATCACCATAAGATTCATGTCTTCTATATAATTTGTCAATCATATGTATGATCTTAATGGTTTAGATTATAGTCTTAAACTTTGGTTTGCTTATTATACATTCAACATAAATGAACATAAATAGGACAATATTTGATATATGAATAAAATGATATTTTTTTATTGATTTAAATGTTTCAAAAACTATTACATGATTTAATCATTACAGCACCTAGTCTAACAACCAATCAATCTTTTTAGTAAATATCCACCTCAAATTACAAGTCTGCATCCTTTAGCTTTGGGAAGAAAACTGATTCAGCCACACCATTGAAGATTTACCGGAAGAAATGAGGCAAAATATGTGGCTGTAAATGGTCACAAGATAGAGATCGACGGTCTCCAATTCTGGCCCAGCACCTGTGCCAGCTGGACCATCATTGGCGGTGCCCTTCTAATGATTTCACAAGCACCAAGGCAGAGATATGCCCCGTGCATGCCCAGAAATTATCGGTCCCTGGATAATCATTCAAGTTGTATGGCAACATCATGTTCAAGAAATTTCTGTGCACATTTTCCAACTTTCCAGGCATTTTTCAAGGCCATTTGTATAAATGCAGGGTATAGGCACATTCACCCTCTTAGATGAGCTCTTGATCCTGAGGAAATAGGCTGTCTCGATGAGGTTGGAGAAGTCAAGCCCATACTTCCACTGCAAAAGTAGAGGAATGCGTCAACAGTCTGATTAATTGATGTAGTAATAAGGAGAAATTAAAAATCACATCTAAAGGATGTCCATATTTTCCATTCATGCAAAGTTCTTGAGCACTTCAAATCCTGAAATGCAACGGTGATAAAAGAAGAATTCGACAAAATGCAGAGTGTGAGAGACTTGTTTTGAACCATTTTAAGCCCTTCCCTTCTCTGTGGTTTTTGATAAGATAAGAATGCATGAACTCAAATTTCTCGGATGGTCAAAAGAGAAGGAAGCCAATGCAGACAGATGAAATTACCATAAAAAATTGTTGCTGAAATTTAAATTTCAGGAAAAAAAATTGTGTCGAAATGAACTCTATAAAAGAAAATAAATAAATGTAATCATGACAAAATAAATAAATAAATCATTTTAAGAAGAAAATGTTATCAAATTTTTGAGTGAACACTCCTTACAGGCAGAGCCTTTTTTGGTATACCACTAATCCGATTTCTGAAACGTCTAAACATGAGAATTCACCATCGTCATCTTCACTTCCATCTTCATCCTCTTCAGAAACCATGGCCTCAAACTTGATCATTCCGAAACCAATGACTGACAGCCGATAATTTTATCCCTAGCCAAATAGGACAGCACAGATGTGGGAATGCTCCAGGAATGCAACTTTGGGCAATATATATAGGTTCGTTGCAGGGTCAAAACCGTGGAAATGACTAACATGCGGCGTGCGCTGCTTCCTGCCACGGTATCTTACAAATGAGCATTTCTCAAGTAGAAACGAAGGGCTTGGTATGAATACAGCGCACCATGTTTCCCACAGGCGATATTGCAAGCACCATGTTTCCCACAGGCGATATTGCAAAAACAATCCACTACAGCACCAAGTGTTTCTTATGTAAAAAATACCTGGGTTGGTATAGATTTGCGCATCAAATTTCCATAGGCAGCATTGCAAAACCACCCATTATAGCAGTTCAAATTTCCATATCTGATTTCGATTTGCACTGGACGTTGTACGCAATTTGCAATGGTTTGTACTGTCCAGTATCAGATATAAAATTTTGACAACCTTCAATCGAATATCGAGCAGTAATTATAATCCTCAAAAGAAAAAGCAATGAGGTTTACAATACAACAAGCATTAGATGATAGTATAATAACTTTCAACACTCCAAGACATATCTTACTTGTTGAAAAGAAATAGAACTCAAGACACTGGAAATAGCTATAACAACACCAGATACCAGATCATTATCACCAAGTCTTGCCTGAAAATAAAAGTTACTAGATAAATGTGTGACATCTCTACTTCTATTAGAGTTCATACTTTCCTCAGTAAACCAAGGCATGCAGAAACTAGCTTAAAAATTATTATTATTATTATTTTTGCTTTAACTAGTTTAGCCAGATATTTGGTGGCCTGATTTAAATGCAGATTCTTCAAAGACAATTAGAGTGCAAGTTCTCTCCAAATTATCCTGTCAAAAGACATGTTTTCTTAATATAAACAAGGCCCATTTCCAGGTTTATTTTATTTTATTTTTCAGCAGTAACTAGGATTGGAAATGTAGTACAAAATAGGGAGCTTTTGTAGTAGGATAGGCATTTAGCCCTACTAGTTGGTACTCTTATTTTAATAAAAAATCTTTTTTATCTCTATAGGTTATAACTCTGTTATTATAAAACTAGAAGCTCCAGTCTAATATGTAATGTAAGTAGTGAGGATATAACCGAATAGAGTTAAATATAATTACTCTATTTTAATTGTTGGAATAATTTTACAATAGTCTCGTATGTGATTGTTTACGTTAAAAATTTGCAACGTAAACGTAAAATTGCTATTAGTCATAGATCGGCGTATTAAAGAGTTAATCCAATAGTAAAATAACAACCAGACCAACCAATATGGTTAAAATGTTTGTCTTACTGTAAATTTTTACCCGATAAAAATATACTCAAAGATCGACAGTTGAAAAGACTTCAAAGTAAAAGATCCTAATGAGAAAGAATCAATGAGTTCATAAGTTCTAAAAAAATCAAGATCAGGGGTAGTCAATTTAAGCTTACACCGTTTGAGAAATAAGTTGAAAGTAATATTTTGAAAAAATAAAAAAAAAACTGTAACACCTAAGACTTTACAATGCTAAAATTAAAGTTATAACTTAGAACGACTGGTGGCAAATGGCCTCTTTACACGGAATACTCAATATGAGAATTGGGTTCCTCGATTTCCAATTGCACAGCCAGAACCACCAGCCCTATGTGCAAACCGCGCTTGTTCAAGGTCAAACAATCAATAATGGGGAAACTGAGGTTACCAAAAAAAAAAAAAAAAGGAGAATTTCCTAAAAAAAGAATAAAATAAAATAAAAGAGTATGTAACAATTATTGAAAAAAAAAAGAACTTGTTTTAGGGAAAAAAATATTAATATATTCATGAATTTCATTTTGTTTCTATAAGGGTATCTAACACCATAAACGTTAGTATTATGACGTATATTTCATTAACTTTAAAACCCCGGTTATAATACGAAATAAATAAAAGATACTTATTGAGTAGATAATTTTAAAATAGTTTCTTATAATTTTTAAAAACATTATGCCTTTTAATTTTTATTGTTTTGAATTTATCCTTTTATTTTTAAAAACTAGAAAAGAATTTGGATTCGAAATTTTAATTCCTACTTCATCTTCACAAAAATTAGACAAAAATACAATTAAACAGTTTATAAAAATTATTTTGAAATTCATAAAATAGAAAAACCTAGAACAAAACATACATTTCAGCAAATAATCTTTAATATTTTAAATGTTAAAATATTTTCAGAGTTTCCCCTAAAGAAAAAAAATATATTTTTCAAAAATAAGTTCAGACTAACAAAAGTATTTTCTTTATTTTCTTTTGTTTTTTTTTCCCTTCACCAAGCCAACAAAAGAGAAAATTGAAACAGGTGTTTCAAGATCCAAAAATATTTTTGTAGTTTTTAAAAAGAGAGATTAATAAAAAAAATAGAAGTTATATTTATATTATTATTCTATAAAACGATTCATATGAGTAACTATTAAATGAATTTTTTTTTCCTTTTTTCCCCTTTTAACCCTTTAATTCAATTCCTTCAAACTTCATAAATGACAATCTTTCAGGATTGATCATCTGCATAATTGATTTCTTAGTAAATGACTGGTTAGGACAGATAATTATCGTCTCTCAGATAAATGGTTTGATTAGTGATTACTGGCTATTTTCTCAAAAGAAATTATACAAAATTGGAGATGTTAATATTTTATCAATAAATTATGTCAGTACTTCTAAAAATATAAAAATAATAACACATTTAAATTAATTGGTATTTTAAAGAAAACAAAAACCCAAAACTACCTTTAAAGAGTCGGATTCCTTTTTTTTTTGTCTTTTTTCATTTTCTCCTCATTTCTCGCACTCCCCCTTTCTCTCTCCTCAATTCTTTTGTTTCTTTCTCTCCACTCTCTCTCTTAGATCTCTCTCTCTCCCTTCCTTTCTCTTTGGTTCTCCGGTTCCATCGATTCTCCAGCACCGATCGCGATGGTGGTATGATTCTCGGAGAATCTCGATGGTGGCTAAAGAGATCCGCAAAAACCGAGTCGAGCAAATTGGGGCGATGGAGTTTGCACTTGCCACATCATCTTCATCGACATTGATCTCGATTACATCGGCATTTCAATGTCGTGTTCTTCGACGACGACAAAGAAAAGCAGAGCAACTCCATCGCCGTTGTGTTTCGTCCTTGTCTTTTTTCGATCTAAAGCTCTAGCCACCGTCACTTATTGGATCGTTGGTTCTAGGTCACAAATCCCTTCCTGATCTGCTTCGTCGATTTGCATAGACTTATGGTGCTATGTTGTTAATAGCTCGTAAGTTGATCTTACCATTGATGGAACTGTCAAACCAAGGAATAGTCACATGAAGAGGACGGAGCTGCCAACCCGGAGTGCGGTGGATCTTTCTCCCAACTCAACATGTTCGTGGCATGTCCTCTGTCACCGTTGTCTAGATCGTGTTGCCGTTAGAAGTCAGATCGTGACTTCTTTGTCTTTGCCAGAGCATATGTCGTCGCCCTTTTCTCTGTGGTTGCAACATCAAATCCAAGTCTAGCATTTTATAGGTTTTTTCCCTTTCTAAAACATAGTTTTTTTAAGACACAAAAAATAAATATAAATTAAAGAAACAAACAAATTTTGTATGGAGATTCATTTCATGTTATTTGTGAGCTTGTTCTTAATGGATTTACTTGTAAATATAATATTTTTAATTGGTGATCGTATCAAAATCATTTTGGTAATTTTATGATTTTTTTTATAAATATGTTTTTTTACATGTAAGTGGGTGTTTGGAAGGGCGGTGGAAATTAGTGGTGGGAACCACTTTTACTGTTGCATATGATAGCTTTATACTGTAGTAATTTTTTTATTGTTACTGTAGCATTAAGAACTTTTTACTATTCATAACTGAGTTTGTGGTGGGAACTGAGTGGTTCCCACCACTGCCAAACACCCCATAAATATCATATTTACTCATAAATACAATATTTATTGACCGTGCTTGGTCTAGTGAAGTCGCACTAAATTTTTTGATTTACATATAAATTAAATTCAATATTTACAAGTAAAACTTGTATTTCTTGGCAGCCAGCAACGTTGTCGATGCTGGTGATGTCCGATAAACTACTAATAAATTTTTGCATTTATATGCAAATATAGTATTTATAAGTAAATACTGTATTTATTAGTTGTCAGTGTTCTAGCGAAGTGGCCAGCAAATTCTTGTATTTATAGGTAAATATTGTATTTTTCAGCCACCAACGGTCTGACGATTGCCAATGAATTTTTGTATTTACATGATAATACAATATTACTAGAGTAATACTGTATTTTTTTACTGCTGGTGGTATCGACAAGAGAGGAGGGTGGGAAATATAGAGGAGAAAGAGGTGGGGTATTTTTGGGCTTTTATTCTCAATTTTTGCTGAGATATTATTTAATTTCTTATGATATGATATTTACTACACATTTTAAAACTATATGACATTATTTATTAAGTTTTAACCTAAATATACTATTTTCCTCTTTCTTTCTTTTCTTAATGCTTAATATCTTTTTTTTGCTGCATTGAAATACTACATTTCACCTTCTATTTTTAAGAAATTGACAATTTTGGCACGAATTAAAAAGACACAGAATGGTAAATTGTCATCCAATTTCAAAAATCACAAAACATAAAATATATCTCAGAGGGAAAGACTATGATTAGACTCCCTAAAAGGTCTTATTGATAAGACTATTTTCTTTTTTTAATAAGGCTTTTTTTAGCCATTTGATTTAAAATCGAGGGTAGAAAATCATATTCAAATAGAAGTAAAAATAGATCCAATTGCACTTGATAGCAACCTTTTTTTTAATAAACAAAGCTAAAAAACTCCTTTAAAAATTAATAAAAAACCACTAAAAAAAGAACTAGAAAAAAATCAAAAAATTAACTCTGGCAACCCGACCTTCATGTGCGACGGAATCCAATGAAGGACATGACCACTATGTTCAGGAGACTTGCAATGCAAAACACCACGATTTTGCGACTCGACTAAGAGGCTCTACTTGTAAAGGGTTTGACGTCAACATCAAGGAAGGGGAAGGTGGAGAGGGTGGGGGGGCTCGACAACTATAGATCAACGAAAGGGTGCATCGACCTAGGCAACCCATGGAGGAGGAGGACAGAATTTCGGTTGGAATTGTGAGGAAACCGATTGATTCTGTCATTGACGAATTCATGAGGGTGGCCATGGAGATCCTGTCATGTAGGTTGCGACTTCTTTTCACCCATCTCCATTGCGATCCCGTCGCAATGGAGATCGTCCACATGCTAGAATTGTGATTATTGTCCTTGATCTAGGGTCTTTGGGGAGAGAGGGCGCTCGCTAAGGCCTTGAGGTGGAGTAAAAGTCGTGGACACCGATGCTGTGGGTTTTTTTTTTTCATTTTTTAAAGTATTTTTTTTTATTTTTTGAAGTAATTTTTTTTTAATTTGTGGAATTAATTGAATCTGATATATTTGGGTTATTTTAAGATTAGTGAGATTGTTGAATTTTAGCCATGAAATGTTGATTTAAAGGACAAAAAAGAAGTCTTATTGATAAGAATTTCTAAAGGATCTTAACATAACATTACCCTATTTCAACAATGCAAACAGCCGTAGAATTATATGTTAAGAAATGTGGAGCCTAATTTTACTCCTTTCGAATAATTGCTCTATGTAGAAGATTACGAGGATCAACCTGGATGCGCACCTTAGTGCCAAAAGTACCAGTGGCCGCTAAGAGTCACAGAGAGTGGACGCGGCCGAGCATGAGGAAAAGAAAAAATAGGGAGTGAGGAAAACAAAGCACACGTCAATGCCAGGGGAAGCGCGTAGCCGAGGCCTAATGTGAGGAGAGGTTTTTTTTTTTTTTTTTTTTTTGTGGGGAGGGGGTGGGTTGGTGTTGTTTGGTTTGCTATTTTTGTACACTCATAAATAGGATGTGATATGACTTATTTGTATAACTCAGAAAATTAGAGTAAAAGAGAGGTTAGAGGAAAATTCTTGAGAGAGAGTATGTAATATTTCTCTTGTAAACTTCTTTATTATCATAGTAAATTGTTCTTATTTATTTTTCGTTTCACATATTATCGCTCTCGTTAGAATTGAGGCTTCTAATTCGCAACCTTATGTTCTCATCTCTTTACCATATTAGACTTAAAAATGTAAAATTTGGCCAAAATGCCTATAATAGGTGTGTAGAGAGAGAAACAGAGAGAAAAATAGTGTTCTTGATTCCTAGTCCCGTTTTGTTCATGTGTTGAGATCAATGGTACAGAAAAGTGAGTTAGTGATCATTTAAAAAACCCTAATTCTATCTACAACTACACCTACGTCATTTTGGTGCCAGTAACAAACAATAACATTTTTCCCTATAAAAGAATTTCAATCTAATTATTTCAACTGGTCAAGCATAAATTGTACATGTATTTATTAAGCGTTAAATTAATATATTCTATAATATTATATTAAAAAAATTTATAAAATTTTTTATTATATATGTTCCACGTCTTTACCACAAAGATACCACGTTTTTGTATATTTTTTCTAAGATCGATTTAGAAAACCAACAATTACAAATACATAAATCTTATATTCAAATATATATTTTGGATGTATCAATACATACATATATATATATATATATATTATAGACTTGATTTCGATCGTTATGTTCTCAATGATTATATTTCTATTAAGGGTATATTTTCACAACAATTAACTTTCGCATAATAAGAATTCAACATCATTAATTATCATAAATTTTTTTTGGTCAACTATTCATTTCGTTATAACCGTTAGATTATATCAAAACAACTAATAATGACAGCACCAATTGAAAATATAACTACTAAAACCATGTTATATATATATATATATATGTATATGAATATTGCAACTCAAAGTTACACTCTTTGAATAGATTATTCCACCTCTCTTGATATCATAATACAAAGTCTTACTGCTAGGAAGTTTACATGGTTGCTTCTAAGATGATGGGTAAAGGAAGAGCATTATCAACAATGAAGCAGAGAAACAATCCAACCCAAGAGCAAAAAAAGCTTAAATCCTCTGCAAAGTGCATACAAATCTGCATCCTTTAGCTCTGGGAAAAACTGATTCAGCCACTCAGACGATTTGCCAAAGGAAATGAGGACTATCATCTGGACAAAATATCACGCCCATGGACTGCGTCGTCATTGTCAAATGCGTTGTCATTGTCAAATGCGTCGTCATTGTCAAATTTTGTTGGTGCAAGCATCAATGGCCATGCTCTAGTCTCCTCAAGCACCCTCTACACTTCATCATATCAGGCGCGCTCTGCAAGAATTCCACAAGCTAATAGGTGAAGATGTGCTTGGCTTTCGACCTCCGAGTCTGAGATAGTACACAGAAATTTTCTGCCCATGGACCACCACCACAAAAGGCATCCGGCGAACCCAAGTCCAGAAATTTCTGCACGACTTTACACTACTAATGTGTCACAGAAAATGGTTTGGAGACTTCATCGTAGACGAGTCCTTGACCATTCCAGAGAAAATCATATACCTATCTCTAGGGACTTAGAAAGCTCGAGCCCATTTCACCGGTCACCCATGTCATCTCAACACTGTTCAGTCAACTGCAAAAGTGTAGGAATGTGTCAACAGTCTAATTAATTTATGTCGTGCAAGGAGATAATAAAGTACATACACATAAATATTTGGTTCTCAAAATCTTGGTAAATATATATTAACAAATCCACTTGAGAATTCTTAAAATCCTGAAATGAAAGTGGTGAATAAAAAAAAAATCTATAAAATGCAGAGTGGGAGAGATTTTTGCCAACAAGGTTTAAGCTCCTCCTTGTTATGTGATTTGTAAAAAGGCGAAAGCATAAAACTCGGGTCGCTTCAATAAGCAGAGGAGATGAGATTCAATCCTAAAAGAGGCGAACATGCTGTGGAAAATTGAATGCTATACTTTCAATGTTTTAGGAAAGAAAAAAGTAACAAGATCACCTCCATAAAAACAAATTAAACATCTTGACATTATGCCTAAAAAATTAATCCATTTCAAGAAAAATTCTTATCAAACCTCGAACTGAACACTCCCTTGCAGGCAGAGCGGTTTTTTTTGGTATATCACTGATCCGATCTTTGAAATGTCTACTTAGGAATTCACCATTCTCATCTGCATCCTCATCCACATTCTCTTCAGAAACCATGGCCTGAAACTTCTTTATGGTAATACTAATATGACTGACTCAAATAATTTTCATCTCTAGCTAAATAGGGTAGAACAGATGTAGACATGTTCCAAGGGTGCAACACCGGATGATATTTATAGATTTGTTGCAGGGTGAAAACCACGGTCAAGATAAACATGTGGCGCACAATGCTTTATGCAGTGGTTATAAATGAGCATTTTTCAGGCAGAAACAATGAGCTTGGTATGGATATTGCGCACCACTCTTCCCATTGGCGGTATTGCAAAAAGAATCCACTATAGCCCCGAGCGTTTTCAAGTAGAAATACTGGGTTGGTGTATGTAATGCCCATCAAATTTCCATAGAGGGCATTGCAAAACCACCCACTAAAGCAGTTCAAACTTTTTCCGTGGTATCTAATAAATGAGTGTTTCTCAGGTAGAAAAAATGGCAAAGTATGGACATGGTGCAGTAAGCGCACCACGTTTTCCATAGGCGGCATCATAAAACAATCCACTATAGAACCAAGTGTATTGCATGTTGAAACAATGGGCCAACGTAGATACGGCGCACCATATTTTCTATAGGTGGTATTGTAAAACCATTCACACTTCAAATTTCCATATCTGCTTTTAATTTCACTTAATGTTTTCGTGTTTGGTAAAGGTTTTATTGGGAAAAAGTTCTCACAAGAGTTTAGTGGTAAACATTATTGACAAGAGTTTATAAGCTTACCAATCTAGCCTTCTATTTCTGCTCCCATTTGTCTTTCAAGTGCCCTGCAACAAATTAGTGACATTATTCAGCTGTATTCTTTTAATGTTGTTTGAAACCGTGTAGCCTGCAACACAAGTTGGGGTCATACTCAAAGGTAGTCAAGGTTACAAAGAAAACTCATCTAAGCCCTTTCCTGCAAAAGACACAGAAAATTACAAACTTATTTGACTTATATAAGAAAAGACAGTAGCATGTATTGCACTTCTAGACCTTTGATGAGAAATTCTTAACTTCGATTAATTTAAACACAAAGCCAACTAATAGAAAGAAAGCATCAATTATAAATATATAAGAAACATGAATAGAAGGGAGAAGAAAACAACTACAAAAACAAACATAAGTCAGATAGAAATGGAAATTAATAACCAGGCATCAGATCAGACTCACTTAATCATGCCCGAAGAGAAGAGTTCTTCCAAATGTATCTCACATCTCTAGAATTGAAAGAATTCGTTATTCCCCTCACCCAATCTGCTTATGTTCAGTGTTAATATCTCTAGGTCTTCACTTGCTTTATTCTTGGTTTTGTCCAAATGACCGAACTGCAAAATTGGTAACCTGCCCATCCCTATAAGCTCCAAAGTCCAAGTAGAAGTGGGTTTGACTACCTTCCCCTTGACCTCTCAAAAATTTCAAGTGAAGCTAGGACTTCCCCCAAATTTCTCGTGCCTCTCCAAAAAGTTTAGTAGAAAGCTAGGACACATTTAACATGACACTCACTTTTTTATCCATCAGTATTTCACATACTAAATTGAACCAAATAAGTGTTACTCGCCTTAGTATTCTCTAGATAAAACTTGGGAATGGTATTGAGCCCATAAAGCTGACATAAAAGTAAATTAGCCACAATTATGGTCTAAACTTGCTTAAAAATGTTTTCTTTTAAGCTTTAAATAATTTAGCCGAATGTCCGGTAACATTATCTAAATGCAGATTAATTCAGAGTTGATTTATTATTATCAATGATATAAGCTAAAAGTCCTGCATAGCAATGTTTACTGGAACTGTTGCCAACAATAAAAAAGTCCAACTCTATTGCAAATGGGGGAAAAATGATGCAGAAAACAGTCTCATCCCTCATAACTCTGAGGGTGTATTACTCACATTTTCACCAGCGCCTAAACTTGGGCTAGCAAACTTTACAGCGAAGGAAATATACCAAACAAGCCAAAAGACTCGAGACTAATAAGAGTACAAAAGCAGAGAAAAGGAATAATGCAAAACAGCTTGTCTTTTGAAAGTCAAATCTTGTATACACAATGTAACTTAACTGAGCTCTCCGCATCACAGTAAATTGGGCTTCATCAAGCTTATCATATCCCAATATTCAGCTAAGTTTTCAAGCTACATTCTTCAAGATCAGAGGCAATCAGACCTTCAGTTATCAACCAATGAAATCCTCGAATATGTAGTAGACTAAGTTTGCTAAGTCTGTCACCCAAAGCAAAGCCAGGCTCCATAGCTGAATTCGTTGTTTACAGCAAGAAAGAACAAACTTTTCAGTTCACCTTTTCTTCACAATGCCTTCCAAAATTCCATCAGTCCCAAAAGAGCCAGAAAATTGCTGCTGATCAACCGGACCAGGAAGCTGGAATGAGATAGAGAAGTGCCCTGGTGGACATAAGTTTCGTGTTAGCATGTGAAAGATTTGGGAGTTCTTGCACACTATTTGCTCCCCAGTAGTAGTCACTCCCTTGATTAGTACTTTACCATCAGGTTCGATGTCACAACTAAATTCACCTGCACTCGCAAAGTCCACAATCAGCCTAATTCATAAACAAAGATCACTTGTACAAACAATACTGTTATCAGTAATGCGAAACTCAATGTTTTTGATTCCTAATGTGAAATGCAATGTTCCTCACAAGTAGATATAGTTGAATAACTCATAGAAACAAAGCAGATAATTTATATGGGCAAGAAAGGCATGTGTAAACGCAAAAGCCAACCCTTCAATAACATTACTAATAACATTTGACCAAATATTGTAAACAATGACAAAAGGATAGAGAAACTCACTCTCATCCCTCGATACCCCAGGAAGGGAGACACGAAACAAGTAAGAATCCTCACATTCGCCAATGTCCATCAATCCTATTATTGATCCAATCTTGCCCATAGCGGCACTCCCCGTCAGCGCAATGCCAAGCTTGTTGGTCGCCATGATGTTATCCCAGTCTTCCCTGGTTGTGAAAGAGGACAAAAATATAATAGCTGGTCCAATCCTTTCCACATTTCCATTGTCCTTAGCAGCAGGTGACGAAGCAGTATAGCTATTTGGCATCGGCGGACCGATATAAGGCATACTATTAAGAGGCGCCACTGCAAGAATCGGTCTTCTGGGATTTATTTTCTCTGGCTCACCACTTTCACTTCTTGGAGTCCCAAAGCTGTAAAGATTACCTCAAGCTCATAACAATATGCATATTTGTGTAAAACAAATTCTATTGACATTTATACTTCTAAATTTATTATACTTTTTTTTTTTTAAAAAAAAAAGAAACCTTAAATAGAAAAAATAAGTCATAATCAATGGCAATATATCTAGATGACTTCAACAATGTATTAATTTATACAAAGTTCCAATAAGAATCTTCTACATGCTCATCTCAATCTTCAAAGCTTACAGATTTGACATGAACAAGCAAACCAAGAGGCTCTACTAGCCCTTTGTGAGATCAAACCTATGTATCATTATTCATTTCTCTCTCTAAGCTTAACTACACAAGCAGTTATTCCAATAATCAAAATAAAGGATCATGATTTTCTCTACCATCTTCTTAGCAACATTCCAAACACGTGCCGAAGAATTTCCCTCTTCAAATGCAACAAAAATTTAATACAAAAAAATGAAAAAAAATAGAAATTTAATTTTGAAAGAATACAACATACATTATTACAAAGAACCAGATCCCAAATTGTAAAACCTAACAAGCATTTTCCCATCTGATCCCAAAATTACAGGCTCTCCATAGCTCGCGTAAACAAACAAGCACATATACATATACATGTATTATATACATAAAACAGAAATTATATATACAAATATTATGTTAAGCTCAGATTTTACCAGGAAGGAGACGCCATGGGAAGGTGGTCGAAGATGTGAAAAAAAAAATGGAAACGAATTGGGTTTGTGTGTTAAAAAAAAAATGGAATTTTTCCCTCTTAGAGTGTGTTCTTCTGAGCTTTCTGTAGACTGGGAAAGCTGAGAGATGTGACGGGACCAATTCGGATCCAACGGCTTTTAAACGGATACGACGATCTCGAACATTGTCAACCGTTGGATTTTGATTGACAAGTAAAAGGGTCTGAGGGATCGCGTTTTTGCATGCGTGGCACGTGTGTGAAGGACAATAATTTCGTTATCATAAGTGGGTTTCTTCCACTGGTGGAAAACATTATTTTTTGGTGGGCCAACCGCACTGTATCACTTCCCCTTCTCTCTCCACACAAAAGGGGCCAGAGGCAGTTTTACAGAACCCAAAAAAAAAAAAAAAAAAAGCGCTTTCGTTGAGTCATCGTCGTCTCGTTTTTCTCTCTCCTATTTCTCGCGTCGCAATCTCGCCGCCGGAGATCGTATTCTCCGTGGCCGGAATTCTCTACACCGACCGGTCACCTCCGGCGGCTCTGCTTCGTCGTACGAGGTAACTTTTTGGTAAGCTCTCTAAAAGAGTGATTTCTTGTGGGAATCAAGTTGTATTTTTGAACTGAATCGTTTTTACTTGATTCCTTCATGAAAAAATGTTCGGAAGTGAATTTCGGAATTTACAGGATAATCGGAATTAATTACATTACCAATGATGTGATAATGTTTTTGATGGTTGCATGTAGGATTGAAGCTGAGAAATTTGTTGGTTTTTGGGTTTAATTCACTTCCGTTTCGTACAGGCACTGCATTATGAGATGTGTTCGTTGATTTCATGCGTTTAGCCTTTTTTTAAGTGGTTTGAGCATAATAAGACTCAAAATTCGATTTCTTTTGTTGGCGATAATAATGCTTATTTGCTTTTGCATGTTTTGTATCAAAACAATTATTTTCTTGCGGAGAGTTAGAGGAGAAACAATGGGTGGTATTTGTGGTGAGTACCGACACAAGGACAGAACCTTTAAATTCTTAATTCGGACGGTCCTTTTTGCTTTTTCTTTGTCGGTAAAGATGGTAGTATTGAATGAGAATCAAAATTTTTTATTTCTACCTCCATCATCAATATTATCACCGCATCCATCTGTAGCAGTTGAGAGACTTTTCAGCACTACTGGTTCATTTTAGGGTCTAAGTTTGGTTTGGCGTGGAGTGGAACACTTTCAAGCCAGTCCTAGACAAGCTAACAGTCGGCATATGGACAATGTATTGGTAACCCGTATAAACATGTTCAAATGATTATCATGCTTCAATCTGCCTCTGGCTAAGATAAAATGGAGTGAGGGCTTGAAACATTAACTAAAGGGCTTCTTCGTATGGTGAAGCCATTGGCATTAAATCATCGATGGTCCTGGACTGATTAATAGCAATTCGTTTGGCTGAGTGTTTCACGTTTTGATTCGAGAACACATACCAAAACAGAAGAAAATATTGCATATCTTTATTACTTTTTTAGTTGCTATGGTCGTTTTGGGTTTGATAATGAATTTTTATATTGTAGGCCAACTAGGAAGCTACAATGAGCACCATGGAGGAGGTACCAAAACATTGCCCCTTTAAAATTGTTAAGTTGGATAACGCTTTAAAATTGTATATTTTTTCCTTACTATCCTATGAACGATGAATTATTGCATTTTCTTGCGCTAATTTTGTAGTGTGTCCTCCTACTGATTAGCTTTTAATGAAATATACACATTCCTTTCTCGACAATGTCCTTGGGAGTTCGTCCTTTGGTGCTGAAAATACATTTGTCTGTGCATGAAATGTACCAATTTAGGCCGAGCAATGGATTATTACCACGACCAGAGCTCCAGATGATGAACAAACTGAAGTAAAGGGTCGATGTTTTTAGGTCAGGGTAAGCGTCTTTAAAATTCAGTAGCAGTCATTAATTGTTATTTTGTTACTTCTAGCTTTCTACCGGACCTTTTTCATTTCTTTATGTAGGCTTGGCTTAGGTGCCAAAGTTCCATACCAATCTAAAACTAGGACCCTCAAATTGTTCTCCTGAAAGAAAATGATATGCCTAATTGGATGCTCAAACTAGAAGTGTTGATGAGTCCACCATTGTTGCTAGAGATGATGTGGTGATGGCGACGATAGTGATGAGTGAAGATTTAGAAAGTAGAACTAAAGTCTTTGACACAGAAGAGCTGCCAAGGTAGTGGCAACTTCTCTACATGCGAAGAAAATACAATAAGTGACTCAAAAATAAATTTTGGTGGTTGTCCTTTCTTCTTGTTCATGAGTTGTATTTTCTTTCCTATTTATGCATGTTAGCACAGAGACCACTATGATGGCATTTAAAAGGTGAATGCCTGCTTTTGAAAGAAAACAGTTTGTGATTGGTGAATTTTTTTTTTTTTCTTTAAAAAAACTGCCTAGCTGAATAGCACGTTTATGCAGAGTAATTAAAAAAAAAAAACAAAAACAAAAAAACAAAAAAAACAAAAAACAAAAAAAAACAACTGCATAGCTGAATAGCACGTTTGTGCAGAGAAAGCTACAGTAGAAAACTAGGAATTTGTGTAAGCTTTCTCATGTGCCATGCCATCCTTTTGTTTAATTTTATTCATCATTAAAAAGAATAAGTAAACAAAATAAAGTTCAAAATAACTGCTTCTCCACATGCTATTCCTATGTATTATGTCCTTACTGCTGTCTACTTTTCGATACATATTGTAGATTATATCTATACAAGGGCAATGGATGGCTCATCTCAAGCCACAAATTCTAACCCTGGCAAAGGGTTAGATACTGACGATGCTCAAACTGTCATAGCAGATAATGATCAGCGTTTTCTGTTGTTCTTTATCATGGGTATCTACTTTGGCCCTGACATAAAAGGGGAGAGCCCCCAAAGATCGGTTTTGCAGAGAATCGCCGAGGGACTCCCACCATATACTTCTGATCAGCTGGCTGGGTCGCACATCAAAACAGTGGAGATAGAACAGATATACCATTATGTTCTTAGAAAGGCTGACCAATCTGCCGTCATAAACTTACGTTTATTGCGCCGGTTCTTCCAGGGAGATCTTCCTAAACATGGAGAAGACCCAAGTGCCAACTACCCTCAGTTTCCTGATCTCTTTCCTCCGTCACTCCATCCACATTACAGAAACCAAAACGAGATTGTGGAAAACATTGTTTTTATTAACAGGCCGGATTTATTTTACATTGACCAAGAGGATGTAGAAAGATTCAGGAGGCTAACCGGGCTAGAGGACTTTGTTCTTCATAAAGATTTTACAAGGTCGCATGCTACTGATGGTGGTGTTTTACACAATCGGGATGTTGAGGTGAATGACCCTGATGAAGAGAACAAATCTAAGAAAACAAGACGTGTAGATGAGCTTCTTGAGTTGGATGATCCTCTGAAATATGATCATCTAATGGTGCATCTCAATGGTGATCTGGTCGATGGAGCTGGCCCAGCTATGGTATTTCTTCCTTCTTATCCAACCAAGTCAGAGTTGTCTAACATAGTGGCTTCCACAAAGAGTGGATTTGCGTTAACTGGGAGTGCAGCCGTGGGGTGTATGGGACCAAGTGTAGGACTCATGGACATCGGGGAATGCGAGGACTCTTATTTGTTTCGCATATCTCTTCCGGGGGTGAATAGAGATGCAAGTAAGTTTGCCGTTTGGGAAACCTGAATTTTATTCCTTGATGCATATTGCATATTATCTTTGTAGTTCCTGTAGTTTTAACTTCTTATTATTGGCTGGCTGCTCATGTCTTCATCGCCATAATCGAAATGCACAAAAAGTAACTGAAGTGCACATTTGCTGACCGTGTTTTGAAATATATGGTTGAATTTATGCCTTAAAAATTAAAACTTTCGTTGAAAATTCTGATTTTAGCTGTAAATGGTTGGAATTTATGTCTGCCGACTTGCACTGAACTGACTTTGATTTGGTTACTACAGGAGACTTCAGTTGTGAAGTTGAAAGTGATGGGAAAGTGTTGATACGAGGAGTTGCTACAACAGGTGAGAAGATGGTGTTAAGGTACTCTAAAATGTTTGAAATGCAGACGCAAAACCTCTGCCCACCTGGCCGTTTCTCCGTCTCGTTTAAGCTCCCTGGCCTGGTTGATCCTCAACAATTCTCGGGTAATTTTGGCACTGATGGGATTCTTGAGGGAATTGTGATGAAAGAGAGAGATGGTAGATCAAATGAATAAGCTGTGCCTTGCTGAATAATTAGCCGTTGTACATTTTGCTGAAACAATGAGCTGAGAAATGTCAAATCATAATTCAAGGGTGCAACGGCTATAAAGTCGGCTTTATCAACTCTGTTGTTGAGTCAACAAACTTGCATAAGAGACTTTACATTAACTTGAAGAACTCTTGGGGGGAGGGGAAGTCAACAAAAGAATTTCATTTCTGCTTTCAAAAAAATAGCGATATTTCCCTTTCTATACCCTTTCATTTTAGGTTAATTCAAAACTATACCTTAAGTTTTCGATTTCATCGAATATATACCTTCATATTAGATTGAATACACATATCTATATCTTGCCTCAGTCAATAGTTGATTTTGACCTTTAAAATGACCAAATTATTCTCAAGTAAGATATAAAAAAACTAAAACTTTCAAAAAATAAGAAAAAAACCAAAAATAAAAACACACAAAACACCTATTTTGAAGGTATTTTATATATTTTTAAGGCAAAAATTTTAGTATAAAGTTTTTTTTTAAGTCTTTAAAGTTATCTTATTTTTTAATTTAAGGGTATTTTGGTAATTTTTGAAGTCAAAATTGAAATTATTTGGTAAATGTATAAATGTGTGTATTAAATCTAATATGAAGGTATAAATTTGATAAGATCAAAAGCCGAAAGTACATGCTGTTTAAATAAACCTAAAATACATGGTATAAAAAAGGTAAATAATCCAAAATAATAATAATAATAAGGACAATGCAATGTTGAATGTTGAAGTCACAACTCCAAAGATTCTTCATTTTTCCCCCTCATGTTGCTTGAAACAAGCAAAATGTTTATCTAACTGGGGTTGTTTTCAGTTTTTCATTATGGATATATATAATCACAAGGGCAATACTGACTACTCCGAGTTGACTGCAAAATTGGCCCTTTCTTCTCAGATGCCCATTTATATTCTAATTTCTAAACTTTCTAAAAGAGTCATAAGAGCTACCATCGATGTTAAAATACAATAGAAAATGACTCCAAATCGAAAAGCACAAAATAAACATATCGAGGAAAGAAAAGACTTGCTTGAATACACGAGAAATGAGATGGAAGCATTACTTATGAGGTTGATAACTTGCATTGTTCAAGTCACATTTCTGGTATGAAATGGGAAAAGTATGACTACCAAAAAGGGTAGTTATAATTAATGGCTATGTATAACGGGTGTTCTGGTTATTTTTCATGCTAATTATGAATTAGCTAGGGTAGTTTCAATATATCTAAAAATTTGACTATTGAGGAAGGGTTATTTTTAGAGCATTTTGTTATAGAGGAGATTTTTGTTAGGGTTACGCCCGCAGCTTTTTTCTATAAGAATGAAAGGTGTTTCAATTGTGTTTTGCCCTTTATGTTTGAAGCTGAAGTTGAGTTATAGATTATTGAAGTTTTGAATTGTCGAAATTTTTATTTGAAGTTTGATTCATGGAAATTAATTTGTGGAATTCATTTTATTGTGGACCATTTGGATAAGCGATTGATTGTTGAAAATTGTGATTGTGATTTGTGGCTGATATTTGAGAAAATTGATATTGCTATTAGCTTGTGTGTTTAGCTTATTGTGATTTTCGTTTATTATTATTATTATTATTATTATTATTTTGGTAGATTGATATTAGTTTTTTTCATTCTATAAGCTTTTTCGTAAGTGTAATATGTTTTAAGAACATAGTTAGACTAAATTTTTCGTTTAAACTAATTTTATTATAATATTTTTTCTCACAAAAATAGAATTGTTTAATTTTTTTTGGATTAAACTCTTGATTTAAGTTATATTCCTAAACGCATTCAAAATGATATAGAAAAGTAAAAAAAAAAACTTGTTCTTTTGTTTTTAGAATAGAAACTGTTATTATTAGTATATTCTATGAATGATGTAGTTTTCTCCAATCAAATTAACTCATCGTCAATAATAAAAACATAAGTAGCTATAAAATAGACAATTTTATTAGTCTTCCCTTTACACATGATATAACTTAGCTCTTAGAAAAAAAAAAAAAAAAGGTAGATATATATGACAAAAACAATCCAAACTTATTACAATATGAAAAAGAATATTTCGTAACTTGGTTGATTATCAATGCATCGGACTCCAGAAATTTAAGATTTAGACCTATAAAGATCAAACATCATTGAAAACGACACAGCCATCACAAAACCTAAAAATAAAAAATAATTTTAAATTAGTAGGAGAATAAATAGAGATTATTGAAAGAAGATGAAAAATGTAAATTTTAAAACCTATCTCTAAGTTTACCTTTTGCTTGAAACTTTTCTTCCATAATTAACCCACCCAATATCATCGTTGAAAGGATATTATTCCAACTAACTATAGAAAATTTACAAATAATTATTGAAACTCTCACAAGAAAGACTACTTTGGAAATAAATCATGACAAAAACGTATGCGTAAGAAAGAAGAAACGACATCTTAGCAAAAAATTCTTAGAACATATTTATAGGATTTTCTGCTCAGAAAAACATGTTTTTTGGTGCAAAAAAAAAGAGGTCATTTCCCCAATTGAAAATTTTTTTTGGCCCTTTTTTCAAATTATACCAAAAGGAGTGCGTTTTGAACTTTTAGACTGAAAGAGAGAACGAGAAAGATAAAAGTAGAGAGAGGGTCAAGGCCAGTGATCAATGCATGGCCGGTCTACTTGCTATTATTTTTCATCCGGAGGGTCATCTTCGAGCGATCTTCATGATGTTGGGGCCTTGCGAATAGGAAAAAAGGTTTTGGCTCAGGTTGGAGTTTGGCGCACCATTGGGAAAGGAAAAACTTTTGCTGCCAGTCTGGGTTTGGGACTGAGGAGGGAGGGAGGAGGAGCCGCTGTTGTCTTTTAGGGTCGATGGAAGTTTGGATCTCCTTCAGGATTGGGCTCGGATAGAGAAGGGTGGGCGGATTTGGCTCAACCATGGGAGATGGCCCATGGATAGGGTGAATTTAGGCTGTCCTTTTTCTTTTGTGGATGTTAAGGGCCTATCCATGGTCGGGGGTGGGTTCATGCTGCCGGAGGAGGGCAGGTTGAGGTGGATCTAATCTAGCTGGAGGGACGGCCAAGGAGGGACTGTGGATTCTCCGATGGGCAAGGGGCTAGGTTTGGGTGGCTAAAGCTTTTGGATGGTTGGTGTTGAGGGACCTCATATTCGTAGATTGTGATAGAGGATTTGTTTTGGATTTGTTTTCTGTATTTGTTTTATGTTCTGTGTTTGGTGTAATAAGAGCGGTGGTTTCCCCACCGGCCTTTTGAGTTGTATTTTTTTGTTTGAGTGTTGTGTTTGTAGGCTGGGTTTAATCTAAAGACTGGTTTCTCCATGCCCTTTAGTTGGTTGGGTAGTGCAATGAGTCGAGATTAGATCAAGGTGTGGTTCTTTTTTGTGGTCGTTGGGAGCACAATTAGTAGGAAATTAGCTCCGTCTAGGGTTAGGTTTTGTTTAGCTCTGTTGATAGGTGCATGGACTCTCGAATAGGTTCTTTGAGCTTGTTTATATACATGGTTCTTAGTCTTTAGAACTTTAGCTGTACTTTGAATTTTTTCGGCTCATTTTAATGAATTCTCTTCCTCCTGTGAGAGGCCTTTTTTATTAAAAAAAAATAACATTGAAAAAACAAAATCTTCAAAAGACCAAAGATAGAGAAAAGACATCTTTTTTAAGATAACAACATAAAAAAAAAAAAAAAAAGATAGAATTTTTTTAGAAGGAAGGTTTGACTTTACTTTTGACGTCGCACTCATGTAAAATCACAAGAAAAAGGACAAAAAAAAATTGTATCATGAACTTGCAAAACTTAATAAGAGATAAGATTACACATTTTACATGAGTGTATCAAGAACTTGTACACATGCTTTTAATCACACAAATTTTCTTTTGACGTCTCTAAAAAAAATAGAATTTCTTTTGACGTCTCTAAGTTCTATGATTAAGATTTTCTTTTGAGACGTCAAAAGCAAAGTACAATTTTCTTTTGACGTCTTTAAGTTCTATGATTAAAATTTAAAAACATGTGCTTTTGTTCTATAATTGACGTTAATCACGTCGTGCCGTATTGAGTCTGGTCTATTAAAGCTTAGTATTGTACTCATACGACCCAAAATTAAAAAATATAAGCCCTACCTAGTCTAACAGCCAAGGCACATTTCGTGCGCATGCTTTTATCGTGCTTAGTATAATAGACCATTCAACTGGTCTCTTGAGCCATTCGGCCATTTTAAATTATTTTTTGCATTACAAAAAATTATTTTTCACTTTTCAAGTAAAAAATATTATACAATAAAAAACATTAAAAATAAATTTCATATTTTACTACCAAACAAAAAAACTTGATGCCATTAGAGTAATAGGAATCAGAAATTCCTTCAATGACCAGCAATTAAAAAGGAAACAGCCATTGGGGCATAATGAATTGGTGAGAATGTCAAAAGCCATCAAGATGCATTAGCTTTGAACCTTTTTGTTTTTTTTTGGGGAAACCAATGAATATATATATATATATTGCTAGAAAAGTTAACAATTGGTTAGCTTCTATATTATGTTATATTTTGTGACTATATTGAGATTCTAAAAATAAAAAACCATTAAGGTGAAATCAATTAATGATATTTAAAGAGATTGTAATTTTTTAAATAGAGAAATATTTGACATTATTATTAAAACTACATAATAATTTTTTTAAAAAAAATATATTCATCATGCCTGCCTATCAAGCTCAAGGGGCCAAGTCGCGCGTCGTGTTTTTTGTCGTGTCGTGTTGTGCCTGACTCACGTGCCTAAAACTATAAGTCATCTCGTGTTACGCTTAGCTTGGCCCAATATAACCTCGTGTCGCATCGTGATGGGCCTAAAATTTTTGAGAAAATAACATGTTATGCTACACTTTTAAAAGTTGTGTTTATTTATGCTACATTCACAAAGGTTTATTCCACACTATCATTCATATTTAATGTGTTAAGTTATGCTACAAATGAACATGTATGACATTTATAAAAAATAAATCTTAAAATATGACATTTATGAAAATTCTCCAAAATTTTTCATACCGTGCCCCTATGCTTGTTAGGCTACTCAATCCAATTGATATCTCTGTTAGATTTGATTAAAATATCTTTTTTCCAGAAATTTGATAGTTGAGAAACTATAGGATATTTTTCAACAAGAGAATTTTTAAAGCCAGAACTCTACCACCACCAACGCACAGCCTTCGTAGGGTTAAAAATACCACAAAGCATAGCATGTGCTCATTTCATGCGCAAAGGACATTTTGTGTGTTTTTCGCTTCCATGGAGTTATGTAATTCTTCTACAGTTTCCAACCCTAAACAACAGTTAGCTTTAGGGACGAACAAAAAATCTGGCAATCTGATAAATTTGATTTAACCCACTTAATGAAATCTAAGATAATCTAAATCTGATGAATCCGACTAAAAATTTCCATTAACCCACCCAATCCAAATCTTTATTAGATGGATTTGTTAGACTAGATGCACTAAGGATTAAAAAAAAAAAGTTTTGAGAGACATTTAAAAAATAAAGAGTTTATTTATTATTCTTATATCAATGTTTTCTTCTTTATGTTCATTTTTGTTGAATATATGATAAGCAAATAAAGGTCTAAGACTATCAATCTAAACCTTTAAGATTGTCCATATGATGGATAGATTACGTGAAAAACATGAATCTTAAAAATGATAGTCTAAATAATAAGGTCCGCAATCGAGAGAATAAAGTTGGACACTTTATTCATGTTAAAAGTATTATGTTGTCGATATACCTAATGGGAGATGACTTATTTTGGTCATCGGAGTAGGACTCTGAGAGTAAAAACATTGGTATATTGTCATAGGTGACGATATATTGGATCAGGACAAGAAGTTGAATTGATTTGATTTATAATTCTATTTGTTTAAATTAATTCACTTTAAATAATCATATGTGTTATATCTTAACCCCGAAATAAATTAATGGGCCCATATTCTTGACTTTTGTCTTTTTGATGTATCAAAGAGTGGCATCTTAAATTAGATAAAGGTACACATACCGGCACGTTGGAACATGACTCTTGATTGATATAGACTCACTATTCATAGATATATAATCCATAGCTCTTTTGTGAGTTAATGATATTCTTTTATAAGTATTATCTTGTAATTAGAAAATTAAAATGCTCAACCATTTGAATACATATGTGTAACCAAATGGTATCCTATTTATTGATAGTAAGTTTTTGAATGGTGAGATAATAGAACATAAGATAAAAATAATCAGAAAAGTAAAAAAGAATTTATCCTTAAGCCGATTATGAATATCCTATAGGGATGTTACACATTATGATATATCATGGACAATTAACTCATTAGAGCTTCTTAATTTTAAATGGTTCGAGAACACAGCTCTAAGTTTTTAATGGAGTAGCGTTAGAGTTGATAATTATAAGATATATATATATATATATAGATGGGATATGTTAATCTATAATTATAGGAAATTGATCTATATATGTCCACCAAGTCTCCTGTGCTAGCTTATAATAATTCCTGTAATAATACGGCATGTTTTTCCTATATATTGGTGACTTATGTTAATTATTAGATTGGGTAAAACTCGATAGATTGGATTTAATAATTCATGTTGGTTTATTGGTTGAATTAATTTTATGAATTAATTCAAGATAAACATGTTGAATTATTTGAATAATATTTTATTTGCTGTGGTATTATCGGTATATGACAGTTTTTATTAATTTCTCTATTGGATTATTTGAATTAAAACCAAGGCGCTATTTAAGATTCCCTTGTGAAATAAGATACTTTAAGATTTCTAAATTCTCTCTCGGCTGGCAGGCCGGTTATCAAGTTCGACAAGCCGATGTCACCAGTTCGGTAGGCTGATGCTAGAGTTCGGCAAGCTGACCGTGTAATTATCCTGTTATTCATTTTTTATGCATTTTTCATTTGAAGTTGATCCAGATTCAAATTTTGAAACCCAGTCTGATAGGATTGACCCCAAATTCGACCACTATATAAAGGGAATATCTCAGATCATTTGAGAAGTATAGAGAAAGTATTCTAATATGAGAAACTTTAAAACTCTCAGAGAGCTATTATTTTTTAACATATGGAACTTTAGCTCTTAGTTTTCTCACGTGATTGGAATGAGAGTCATTGGAGGAAGAGCTGTACGACGTGCAACCATCTGCATTCTAATCGTGGAAAGAGAATAGCAAGAAATATCAATTGATTGATACTCTTCCAGAATGTTCTTCTTGAGTTGGAGTTTCTACAGTCTTCGGTCTATTAAAGAGGTATATAAGATCTTTTATTAATTTATGTGCTTAGCATATCAAATTTGTTATTTAGAAAAGACTTTGATTTAAAAAAATTTTAAAATTCTATTGTGTTATCATTTTCCAACAATTAGTATTAGAGATATGGTTTTACGTTGATTTCACGAGTTTGTGATCATACTATGTACATAAATTATATGATCTTAATCTCTTCTAGACTTAAATTATATTTTTTTAAAGAGTTGTCACTCTAGGGTTTCTATATAATTAAATGTTGTCATGAGATTATATGATGAATGTTTATTAACTAATTATGCTTAATTAAATTTCTGTTTTAATTATTATATTAATTAATTAATTAATTTTGCCAGTTATGGTTCCTTAGAGGTTAGAATGTGTATCTAAGTTTTTCATGTAATTATATGGAGGTCTATTATCACTATGTAGGATTTATTATTTTAATTATGGTTTGTAAAATTTATATTAAAATAATTATTCGAAGTGAAGACGGATCTAGAAAATGGAGATGATTAAAGTTCTATGTTTCTTCTGTGTTTATAATTTTTTTTTTGTTTTTGAATTGTTGAAAAATAAATTGAAAACTTATTAAAAATTATTTTTACAAAAGTTTGGAAAAATGTTGGTTCGACGTTGCTCAGTAGGCCAATAGTAGCAAATCGGCAAGCCGATGGTCACAAATCGATAGGCTAGCAATGGGCAGAACCGTTTTAAACAATACGTTTTTTAGTGTAGTTTAATTGTTGTTGTTTGAGACAATTATGAGAAACATGAAATTTTATGATAACCAGAAAAATAAATTTTTGATCTATATGAGAATGAAAAATTGAAGACGGATGCCACATGAAGAAAGATACAACGAGAAGATATAAGATGAAGAATCGGTAAATGTTTCGATTGATCTTTTGTAATCTTTATTTTCTTTTCTCTAGGATAAAACCATGATATTACGACAATTTATTATATTGCTTGTAGCTTTGCCTGTTGCATTGCTTGTCTGCATTATCATATGTTTTACCATGTAAGTTGATGACATGACATGTAGAATAGGGAGTGCCATTTGTTAAAAAAACTATTCATGCATATTAATATAAAACCTTGACTTTTAAACTATTGAGTGGGAGAAAGTTTTTAAAGAGAGAACCTTTTTATTGTTGGTTTATAGGTAGCATATGGTGGTTCTAACCTATAGGAAGGGATTGCATCAGGTATCGGGTTAGATCTCCGAAAGGATAATTTGCTTTAACATGATTTATCATTGTTCACCCCTACGTGTCGAATTATAAATCATAGATAAAGTAGTTGAAATGATGGTTATACACTCAAGATTTAAGAAGCTAGAGGCGAGAAAAGGGCGCTTGGTTGAGGAACTCCTGATGGTTCTCTAGGCCTATCAAACAACCCTAAGATGTGCAATCAATGAATCCCTATTTTCTCTCGTTTGTGGCACCGAAGTAGTGATCCCAGCCAAGGTTGTAGCTTGAGACCTCCTAATTGATTAATCTCTTCTCAATAAAGAGACTAACAGAGAAATGATGAAAGAAGCATTGGACTTGATTGATGAAAAGAGAGAAAAAGTTCTCTACCGCCTTGGTCGTTATCAACAGGCAACTGCTAGGTTCTACAACGCAAAAGTTAAAGTTAGTTCTAGGTGGGAGACCTTGTACTGCAAAGAATTTTCCAGAAAACAAGATAGGGAAATGTAGAAAAATTAGCCGTTAACTAGGAAGGTCCATATCGAATCTGACCCATCATACACAACGAAGTCTACAAGTTGGAGAAACTCAACAATTTAATCATCAACAAAAGTTGGAATGCCCATCACTTATGAAAGTATTTTGTATAATTTTAGATTTTGAACTGAACAATTTGCTTTTCATTTTTTAGGCTTCTTAAAATGTCGTTCCATTAGTTTCGCTGCAGGGTTGTCCATCAAGATAATTCTTGAGCATCAGTCGAATGACTATAGCAATGGTTGTAACATGGATAGGTCTGTAAATTGAACTACATTTGGCGTGATCCTTACACATTGGTTTGTAGGCAACTTGTAACGAGTGTAGCCGTATTATCATTACAACAACCTTTTTGCTCGTTGCATTCCCTATTTTCTTGTCATCTTCATGGGTTGCCATCTTCATGGCTTAATTTACATCCACTGGATTCGATTAACTCATCTAGTATTCGATTCCACATTGTCATCTTCATGGCTTAAATTACATCAGACACTGGATTCAATCAACTCATCCAATGTTTAATTTGGCATTGCCATCTTCATGGCTTGCTATCTTCATCGCATAAATTACATCAACATCAGATTTGATCAACTCATCCAGTGTTCGATTCAACATTGCCATCTTCATGGCTCAAGTTACATCAACACAGGATTTAATCAACTCATCTAGTGTTTGATTCGGCATCATCTTCTTCTTGGCTTAAAATACATCGACATTGGATTCAATACCTTCATCTAGTGTTTGATTAGACATTATCGTCTTTATGGCTTGCCATCTTCGTAGCTTTTCAATTTTACCAACACTCAGTTCGGTTAACTTTTTTGATGTTCGTTTTGAAATTGCCATTTCCATTGGCTTTAAGTCTAAATGAATCTTATTTACTCATTTAGTACTCAATTCAATCTACATGTTTAGTGTTTGACTAGCTAAACCATCTTCATGGCTTAAATTTTGAGTCAATTTCATCCAAACTTATTTATTACGACAAAAATATTTCGTCTTAATTCAATATAGAATAGTTTCTATAATGACTATTAGATATTTGCATTCCTATTAATACTTGGTTGATCATGGTGTCAACCTAAAATGAATGAAACTTTGAAGGGGGATCAATACCAGAAAAGTTTTTATAAGAGTAAAGGAAATTTTTTATTCGATTCAAGAATCAATAAAAGCTATTCATTACAATACCAAAAAGTGTTCATAACAAAGTAAAAAAAATAGTTTCTATTTCACAATTCCTTGATCAATTAAAGGGTCAGCAATAACTTGCTCGTTGTTGATGAGGCTTCCACCTCAGTAATTTTAGGAGTTAACGACGCTTTGGCTAGAGCAATTTTATGAACCACTGTGGCTGCACCAACTTCCTCGACTTCGAAATCATCTGGAGCTAGAAGCTACCCAAGCTTCACAATCTCAGCATCGATATCAAGGCTTTTAGATTGGCCTGCCTTAAATTTTTTTAGCATCTCCAGTCTTGCCTTGATAGAAGACTTGCTATGGATATCAACTAGCCGCTCCTTGATTTCCTCTACTTCTCCTGCTTTTTCTCTACCTCTTTCCTTATTCGATCATTCTCTTCTTTTTCTAGATGAAGGTTACTACTAAAGTTGAGAACTTTCTCGTTCAATTTGGCTAATGCAGCTATGGCTTCGTTCTTTTCTCTTTTCGCTTCTCGCTTCATCCTTCTTGGAATCAGCCCTACCTAGCTGCTCTTCTAGTTTGTTAATCGCTTTGTTGAGCTTCTCGTTTCTATACGAAGCCTTATTTGCAAAAATATTATGCAGCGAAAGGACTTGCAAAATGCAAGATTTAATGTGAAAATAAATGCAGGAAGTATGAAAACAGACTGAGTCAAAGCGAGACTTGTCATAATTTTACCTACCTGAGAATTAAAGTTGTTTCATTGTTGAGCCAAGAAAGGGACTTCCCCTAAAATTGTTTTCTTTGGAAGTAAAGTTGAAACTTTTCGATGCCTTTAGAGCTGATTCTTTGTCCTACAAAATACTTGCATCCTTAAGAATGTCAAGAACTTTATCAGTGGCTCTCTTATCAGTGTCCTTGTTGGTTTCAAAGGGCTTGACAATTTTTCTCTTCTTTGACATCAAGGGTTGAATGCCAAATGGCAGAAGTGGAGGTAGATCTAAAGTATCCATAGACAGAGGAGTTGTGACGACCTGTCTTTTCGGGCAGTCACTTAACATTCTTAAACACCATTTCTTAAACATTTAATCTTACATACTTAGTAAGAAAAATACTAAAATAATTTGTTTTTCTTTAAACATTCTTTAAAACATTCATAAAAACTATTGCAACCTCTATCGCAATTTAAGTGGAGTCACTGCTAAACTCTTGACTTTAAAACCATTTCAAATTGTTTCTTAAAACTTATTAAGAAACATCTATTAAATCATAGCTTAAAACTTTACTTTATAATTATATAAAATATTTCATAAAATATGACTTAAACTTTGAAAACATATCTTAAAACTTTGAAAACACTATATTAAATAGTGGACAACCTTTTCTCTGAATAGCAAAAGCAAACGTAGTGGTATCCATACCTAAATCTTCGCATCTGTCCTCCGCAATACCCAGCTCTTTTAACAAATCCTACCGATCACCCATAGGACTATGTACAGCATGAAGAGATTTTTAATGAGCTGTCGCGTAGTAAGTTCAAACATAATCTTACAAATCATTTAAACATGCTTTAAAAACTCTTCTCATAAAAACTTTTCTCTTAAAACGTTTTTCATAAAACATTTCCTAAACATTTTTCATAAAACATCATTTAGAAACCTTTTCTTATGAATATGAAAATGTTTTTTATATACACTTAACATAAAACATTCCGCAGAATCTTTTTCATAGCAAAAAAATATTTCATAACAAGGAAAACAAGCAAAATTAAAATGCATGTTTCCATTTATGCTCAATTATAAACTTTCAATTATAAGTGTCTTATAAACTTTATTTTCTTACTTTAACTTTCTATCTTTGTTTCTTATCTTTCCTTATCTTACTTTAGTGTTCGTACCAACATCATCAACAATGAGATCATAAACATAATGCTTCCCTTGTGGAAGACTTAAGACTATCGAACACCAAGGTCATGTGCCTCACATCAAAGAGGTCAAACTTTAACTTTACTTATGTACCTTACATATAAGAGGTCACAACTTTAACTTTACTTTCAGTACCTCACAACAAGAAGGCTGGTACGATGCTTTCTTTGTATTATCTTTACTCTTACCTTCTTTTTAACTTGGTGAGCATAACAAATACGTATGCTTTATAGTGTTATAACTTAGCATTCTAAACATTTAGCTTGGCAAATGCAAACGTGTTGCATATCATAACTTAAACTTTAAATCATATGCATAACACATGCAAACATACTTTCAATACATTGAAAATCATACCTTGAATTTTTAAAAACGTTATGCATATAAAAAACAAAAACACTTTAAACATAGGAATTGCAAATTCATTACAGACTTTTATTTGATCTTTTAAAACTTTATGCATATAAAATGCAATCATGCTTTAGTACAATAGTTGCAAATACATTGTAAATCTTAATTTAAACTATAAAACTTTTTGTAAAATAAATGCAAACATACTTTTAAAAACAATTTGTATAACCATTGCAAACACATTTGCAATATATATATATAAACATTTAAAAATTATTTACTTCATGTTGTAGGTGAGGTTTAAAACTTACCTGAACTACGACCTATCATTCCTTATTTCATTCATTTTCCTTTGATTAGTCAGCTTCTGTGTCCTGATCAAATGACAGTCGACTTATTAGTTAACTTTTCTTATTATCAATTTACTCGATTGATGATTTAACTTAAACATTAAACATTTATTCCTTTTTTTCATAACTTGGTATACTGTTGGTTTACCATTTCCTTTCCTTAATTTTGTAACCCAATCCCTTTGCTTAATTATATAACCACTAGGTTACCATTCTTTCTTCTTAGCTCAGTAACCTATCGGGTTATCTCCTTCTTTACTTAACTTTGTAACCAACCAGCAATTTAATCCCTTTTGGAATTTTACCAAAACCCTTACTTTCTTCTTTCCATCATCATCATCATTAACATATAACATAAAACAACCATGTCTTATTGTCCATTCACATGCCATAGACCAAAATCGTTTTATCAAACACTTGGCATACTTAAAAAAAATAAACTTCCACATAGAAAGTTTAGAGATTTACGTAATCTTTATCAAGCCTTCTTGATTCTCCTCTTGTGAGAGTAAACTTGCTTAGATTCCTTTGTCATAAAATATGACAAAATTCTATCAAAACCCATCCATGACTTTGAAGAAAAATCACTAAAACCCTTAGAACAAAGTTAGAATTTTACCTCCGAAGTTGCAAAACTTTGCACTAAAACATTAGAGCTTGCTTTAAGTTTGGTTGGAAGTTTGTATTCATCAAACTTTGATAGAAAAATTGCCCAAAGGGCTGCCGGGTCCTTGGGGGAAAAAATGAGAATTTTCTTTTCTTTTCTTTTCTTTTCTTTATTTCTTTCTTTCTTTCTTTCTTTCCTTCCTTCCTTTGCACGTTTTGCATGGTGGAGACCAACCTTTGGTCTCTTTTTGAAGCTAAAAATAAAGGAAACAAAGGGGCCATTTTTCCTTCTTTTTTTTCTTTTCTTTTCTTTTTGGTGACTAATCACCCTAATTGTTATTAGGGTTAACTTGGCCTTTTATGGTTGGGCCACATTAGTAAATGTGATGGCCCAACCAAAACTCTCAAGGTGTCCCCTTGGTGGGTTTCACAAAACTTTTTACACAGTCTAAGTTTATACTGACAGTATTTTTTCTATACTGTAGTATTCTTTTTCATACAATTCATGAGGTCCCATAACCTCCAATACTTATCCACATCCATCACATAATGTAATTCAAATATTATCTAACTTTGTACAGTCTAAATTTATACTGACGGTATTTTTCTTAAACTATACTTTTCGCCTCGATATAATCCTTAACTTAATGCATTTTTACCGTGCTTAAAATGCTCGGGCGTTACAGGAGTCTTCAGTTTATCTGAGGCACCAAATTCCCTTGCTTCGCCCCTTTTCTTCTTTTTTGATGCAGCTTTCATTGAAGCCTTCCTCTTTATTGCTTCCTCTATCGAGGGTAGTGAGATCTTCATTGATGACAGGGTAGCTCCTATGAGAAAAGCGTCTTCGTCAAAGAGTTGTGTAATGTATTTGGATTGACTATACAACCGTTGAAGTGCATCGCAGCAAACAAAATCCAATCGATTTGATTAGGAAAGCAAATAGGTATACCTGTAGAAATTTCTCTGAACTTTTTCTAAATTGAAGATTTTCCTAACCGATCGGGGTAAGAAATCTCAGCCCAAATACATCCCTCCAAAGCAGTTAAGGCATCAAGCTTCTCACAAAATCGTTCCCCGATGGAAGCAGGATGGTTCAATTCGTAATCTGCCAAGCAAAAAAGAAATGTAAGGATTAGTCGAAATAACTGCATCAAATAATACAAGTATCAATGCTCACCAATATGACCGAATGTGAAAGGGAATGGAAATCGAGTAGTCAACTCGACTGAACCGTGATTCATAGACATGAAGAAGTATTTCTCTTCCCAATGTCTGTCCGCATTAACAAAATCAGCAATGATATGCTTCGATTGTCGATAAACGAAGTAAAAGAACCCCATGTTCTTGTTCTTGGGTTTTAAATAGTATCATCGAAGGAAAGCATGAAATTCGAAGTTGATGCCAACTTCCTCAATGAGTACTGTTAGAGCAATTAGTAATCGTATCCCATTCAACATAAGTTGCATTACTGAGACCTCATAATGGGATACAACTTCGAGTATAAATTCTGGGATTGGTAGTTGAAGCCCTAGCTCGAACTACTTGGTGTATACACATAACCAATTGTCATTCTATGTATTGGCTCACTCACGAGGGTATGGAGGTCGAATTTTAATGAAGGAAGGAATCCTATACTTGATCTTAATACTCAATAAGTCCTCATCCTTAAGAATTGATTCTAGGTTCTTCTAAAAATATGATACTCCTTTTGTAGGTGAAGTGTATACCCTCTTTTTGAGCGATTTGATTTGCTCGCTTTAATTGGAAGGACCCGTGGTTTAGCACCCTCTTCTACTTCTTATTGCTTCCAACTCCACCAACTCTAGAAGCTCATTCGATCTTTGATTGCTCCAACAGCCATTCGTCCATTTCTCTATTGTCATCGCTAGACCAAGGATCACAACCTTCACTCGGACTTGAACTAATGTCTATTGCCTTTGACATTTTATGTCATAAATAGAATCCTAAAGTCTAGAGTTATGAGGATCTAAAGGCCAAAGATTTCAAGATCTAAAGAGTTTTGCAGAAGTTCTTGGAGACTAAACTCATAAGAACCAAACAGGATTAAAAACCATAGATTTTCTTAGAAAATGAGTTGAAAGTGGTACTAAAGTGCTTGAAACTACAAGAAGAATAGACCTATGGAAAGAAAATTGCAAGAAAATCGAAATAGAGAAAAGAAATCTTGCCTGAGGATCATAGAAAAGCTTGGGAAACCAGACGAAAAGTGCCTAAACTCGAAAAGAAGATAGGGTGAAATGAAAAGGGAGAGAAAAAGTAGGAGTATATATTGTCTAAAGGGAGATGAATCAATGGCTTAAATTAATTTTCAGGGAGATAATCCGATGGCTGAGATCATGTTTCTTTTAGATTTCCTGCTCAAATTGAGGCGTTGTCCCTTCAAACCAATTGTTGACATAAGCAATGCAGAGATATTTAAAAATCTTCCAATCATAATGCACCACGTGTAATGGGTGGTTGAGTATCATATTTTCCTGAGGTAGGGTGATGATCATAGTGTGAACGCAAAGCTTCAACCAAAATGATGTGTCATTGAATTGGAGTTTGGAGCATGTTTAGAATTAATTCACTCCTATAGTCAATTGCATCAACTAAGGAGTAGGGGCTAACTGTTGAGGTATGATTTGTCAAGCCAAAATCGTTCATTAAGGACCAAAATAAGGAATTTAAACTGCAATCAGGGCGAATTGAGTCTTGTGACAGTGTTTAATTTAAGGCATTTTGGCATGAAAAGCACTATTTGTCCAGCACTTAAACGGGTTAAGACTTCGATCGATTCAATCGATTACAAACCGATCATGATTATTTCGTTTATATCAACATTCACTGTCACCATAGGTTTGCTAAGTGTTGGTTTGACGGAATAGAAGTGCACGATCTAATAGTTATAAGAGGAACCATGTCAAGCCACGAACTGAGATGTGGGAGAAGCCCAATTCTTATGACCAATCACATATTGATATGTGTCCCATAACTATATGCATCACTACCCCACCTTTTCCATTAGTTTAAAGCCACAATCTCATGTTGTGTGCTATATAAAGGCATCAACAACTTCACAGAGGAACACAGAAGAATCTTACAGAAACCCTGTAGAAATACACTCAAATCTTTCACTAATTTCTTTTCATTATCCCTCAAATGCCTTGTAATTTATACTCACTTTATTCATCAATAGTGAAGAACAGTGGACACAACTCTCATTATAGAGTGAACCATTATAAGATCCCTACATATGGTATCATTTATTTTTCAGAAATATTTAATTTTCTTCAGCTTATTTGTGATTTATTCACTATTGCTATTTTAACATAATTCTTTGAAGCTAAAACGGATCCTAATAATGGTGATTTGAGGGTCCAAATTCTTGAATAGTAAATGCTAAATTGATCTAACATATTTATATCTAATTGTAGATCTAATGTCTACACTAACTCAGCAGTGAAAAAAGAAAGGAAAAAAAAGGGGGGAAGGGGGTTTAGCATCATGGATTTGTAAAGGAAGGGGGTAAAGCACCCCTATTTATAATAGAAGATTTCTACTATTTGGGGTTATTTTAATATTATTTATTTATCTTTTATCTTTTTAATTATTTAGCCACCTTCGTGAATTAGCTGAAAGTTGATTAATATTCTTTATTTACTTTTTTTTTCCTGTTTCTCCACTTCATACGTGTTGTTCATTGTGCATTTTGATCTTTGGAATTTGGTGCTTCATAGGTACAAGACGAACGCATGAAGACCCTTGGATGTGCAGACCACTGATTGGAACTACTGTGCAGATCAAGTCAACTGGAACAAAAGTAAATGCATGCCTTTTCGATCGTTAGATCAATCCAAGTATACAGATCTGACGGCTACCAAGACGAGAGCAAGTAAAAACGATCGTAGCAGATCCAAGATGAATTCTGAGATACCTTGACACGCGTCAAGACACACAGACAGTCTGGATAATTTGGGCAGCACGATCAGATGGCTTACAGCTTGCCTCGTGTTCTTCTTTTAATTTTGAATTTCTTTGTTCATTTATTAGGCATTTGAGGTCCCTTTTCGTCCCTTTTGTGCCGTTTTGCTCTGTTTTTCCTCCAAATTTTAAATTCACAAACATACTTAAATTAATTATTTTACAAACAAATATTTACAATAATCATTAAAAAAATTATTTTACAATAAAACACACAAAAATAAATTACAAACTTCTAAAATTTTTAGACTCTTTTGGTTTGATACATATATAATTTTTAAAACTTGAAAATAATTTTAAAAATTACTAAAAATATTATAGAATATATTTACAAACTTAAAAATTTAATTACAAATACTTTAAGACACAAAATAAAATTACCACTCATTATGTTTACTGTTTTGATTATTTAAAACTAAATATATACTTAACACATTGAAATGATTCTAAAAATTACCAAAAATATTTTTAAACATAAAATACACTAAAAATATATTTAAAATACATTTACACACTAAGACACAAAAATGTTACTTATTAACACAAAAATGCTATTAATTAGAGGATTTAATGAAAAATTTTAATGCAAAATAATAATATTTAGCCATAAGAAATGTGCATTTTCATAATCTCATCACTCATGTAAAGAAATGACGAAAAGAGATAAGTTTTTATACATTTTTTGAAAGGTTGATACATAATTTGCTTATTTATAGGTCTTATATCTCCATTAGTATTTAACCTTTTAAGAAAGTGAGCATTAAGTTTCTATCCTTTTTTTTCTTTAACCAACTCCAACCTTTTGTTTTAGGTGCAAAAGACAAAAGTTAAGAAAAGTTTATTAAAAATTAGACAAGAAGAACCCATGTGTTATGCACATGACTAAAAATTTGGGACATTTTTGTCAAATCACTATAAAATTATAATTTTTATACAAGAAAACTTACAAAACATTTATTTAAAAAAAAAAAAAAAAACCAAAATCTCCCTCTTCTCTCTCTCCCACCCAGCCTCGCCACACACCTCCCTCTTCTCTCTCTTCATCCTAGCAACTCCCCAGCTCCTGCATTACTACCAGCCCCTCCCTCTTCTCTTTCTCCTACAAGAGAGCCCACCACAAGCTTTAGGCAAGATCCAAATGGTCTCTTGAAAGAGCTTTGACGCAACATCACGATGGGAAGAGATCCACATGCGAGCTTCGTTGCAAGCAAGCTATGACCATCATGATATTGGCAAGCCCTACGTTCCTCTTTTAGCACTGGCTAGACAATTATTACCATTTTTTTAAAAGTTTTAATTTTTTTAATTTTTTCAATTATTTTGACGGTATCCTTGGTAAATTTTTAAAAATTATTATATTGAGTTGACTAAAAAGTGGTCAAATGATTTTTGTCTAAAATAATGTTTATCTATTAATTTAGTCCTTTTGCACATAAAATAAAAAGTTTAGGTTAAATTATTAAAAAACTAGGGACTAAATGCTTACTTTCGTAAAGGTTATGAACTAACAGAGCTATTGACGCTAATTATATGTTTGTCATTAAGTGAGTTTGCCTTGTTGAAAACTTGAATTTTATTGGTAGCTTATATGAGCTCTTTCCTATTGGCTGGTTACTCATGTCTACATCGCCACAATCCAATTGCACAAAAGTAACTATTGTACACATATAATTAGACCGTGCTCTGAAATATTCAAAATGGTTTAACCGATGACTTTAAACTTTTCCTTAAAAAGCTGCTTTTAGCTCTTGCATTTTATTTTTTTATTTTTTTTTGAAGGGGATATTCATTGAAAACACTTTCAAAGAAGTACAATCTGAAACAAGTAATGAACGACCCAGTAATACAAGCGAACTACCTTCCGATTGAGATCGAATGCAACAATAGATTCTGATGACGATCAAGGGAACAACCATATACCAGAGGCCCGAGATCAGGAAAGCACCTTGGTATACCAATAACAAGCATAGGTTGAGCTCTTTTTTACTTTACTTTTACAATCGGATAGTGTTCTCAAAGGATCAAAGGCCAACATAATGTGGCACTAGAGCAACTTACAAACCCTCCTACAATCATGGATCTTTATGATTGATCGGAGGCAATGCTTTGTAGCACTAGGGTTATCATCAATTCCTCCTAGACTAGACTCTAGATGACGAAAAACCCTATCATAGAACAACTCTGACAGGTTGTACAAACCACTTAGGAGATGGGAAAACCATCCCCATTATTAGATCAACAATATACCAAAACACTAAGTTCAAGCCAGACCAGCGACATTATCGCCAATATTATTTGACAAACATAGAACACACAACAATAGAATAAAAACTAACCACCATCGAGGATCTCGCTTCCAAACCAGCTGTCGTCGAGGAGCCACTATTTGCCGCTCATGACCAAAGCCTCCGACCGACACCCAGAAAGAGTCACGCTCCCACCAACCGCCAGAACCCCCCACTAGAGCTCACCACTCCCACATCGACACAAAAAACCCACAACGCACTGCTAGAAACCATCATCCCAACCTATCTCTCCTACCTCGACGCCAAAGACCACCACCGTAGGAGGTCTCCTTCCCCTTGACAGAAACCCCCATTGGCACGAACAGCCTGTCATGAGCCACCAGGGCCACCACCAGAGGATGCCCCCGCCGCCTAATCCCGTCCCTACACATAGCCCCCGACGTCCTCGCTACACAGCCTAGTCGTGGACAAGCCACGAATTCGATAGCCACCACCTTCTCCAACCGTGGGTTTCCCTTCCGCCGTGCATCCCCCTTCGGCTCTAGGCCTCGCCCAACATTGATGGCCTGATCTTCTCAGTGCGACAACCAGCCATTCTCCCTCCCAGCTCCAGCCTTGATTCATCTGCTAGTCCCCGTTAAGATTCTCACTCCCATCTTCCACCTGAAAAGACTCCCACCCCCTCTCAGCGACCAACAATCCGACGCTAGCCTGAAGCCTGCTTCGGTCATAGGCCAGAGCAAAAAGGAGGAGGTGGCGCACTTCTTTGGGCTAAAACCCTGGCAAAGAAAAAGGCTTCTTCTTTTAATCTTTAGTTCTCGCATTTAGATTTCTTGAGTGTTGTTTGGAGAAGGCCATAAGAGAACTGTAGGAATAATTATCTTGTGGAATAATTAGTTTGTGGTCCATTTTCTCATTTTGTACTTAAATCATTTTAAATCAACACTATTAGTTAAAACATATTTCTGTTTTATGCGATGTATAGGAATTTATTTTTACCGAATCAAAATTTTTTTAATATGATAAAACTATAGTCCTATGACTTATAAATAGTAAGCTCTACCTTATAAGTCCCACCGAATTGACAGGAAAATACAAGGAGTTGCTACAATAGGCGAAAGGACAGTGTTCACATAGTCCTAAATATTTGAGGAAAAATCTTTTTCATTCTCTTGAGGATTATAACCCTATTATTCACAAAACTATGGTTCTCGGTCCAATATGTGATGTGCTTTTTAAACTGAACCATATTATTTTGTTAGTATCGGGATTATAAACCCATGGGATTAAATAAGATTGCTCATATTTGAAATGCTTGAAATGCTAATCACAGAACCTCAGCCCACCTCATTGGTTCTCCATTTCATTAAGCTCGCTGATTGGACTCTTGAGGGGAATTGCTATGAAAGAGAAGATGGTTGATCAAATGAACAAGCCGTACCTTGATAAATAGTAATGATGTCGTTATACATTTTTCCAAGACAAAGACATGAGAAATGTCAAATCACCATGAATGTAACGGCTATAAATTCTGCTTTTTATCAACTCACACTGTTGAGTCAACACGCTTGCATAAGTGGTTGTCCCGTTGAGGGGGGAAGAAAAAAAGCTCACGTAACAAACTCCTCATTAACTTGAAGAACCCTCTCCATATAATTTGTTTAAGGGAGGAAAAAAAGGCCAACAAAATGTTTCATTTCTGCTCTTACACATTATCAAGAAGACAATGCAATGTTGGGAGTCACAACTCATAAGTTTTCTTCAATTTTTGTCACGTTGTTGCTTGAAACAAGCAAAAGGTTTTCTAACTGGAGCCAATTTCAGTTTTTCACCATGGATAGATATTAATTAATCAAGGGCAATCTTGAGCAACCCTGAATTGACTGCAATATTGGCCCTTCCATAAAAGAAAACATTTAAATTCTTAACTTTTAAGAGCCCTAAGACCTATTATCAATGTTTAACTAGAATAGAAGACAACTTTTATCGAAAAGTGCAAAATAAACACATCGAGGAAAGAAAAGATTTGCTTGCATACAAGAGAAATGAGATGGAAGCATTACTTATGAAGTTGATGACTTGCATTGTTTAAGTCGTATTACTGGCATGAAATGGGAAAAGTGAAAGACTACCAGAAAGGGGAAAATGTTGGCTCAGCCAAGACTTACATCGAATTTGAACCATATTATCTATACATGGAGTGTGTCTGTGTTCAGCTACAAATCTTGATTGCACCTCTAGGTTGCCATTAATTCTGTCAGAGATTTCATGAGGCCGTATAGATGAAACCATCTGTGACCAAGTTCAAGAGCAAGTTAATAGAGGAAGAAATTACAGTAAAAAAAAAAACCCAACGCTGAACATAAATAAATATTTATATCACAAAATTATGATAAGAGTGTACGAGAATTCGAGTTGAATATGCAAAGACAGCAGAGTCCACACGAACATAGATATTTAGGGTAAAAAGGAGAGGCCAAACGCAGACAAGTGTTGGCGCATGTCACTATGAGTTTTGGGTCTTTTCTCAAATGGCAGTTTCCTTATCAAAGTGTCGTCTAATCAAATGCAGTATTTTTTACCACTAGTCGAAGATAAAGACTTTTCAACAAAACATACCAGGTTTCAATTACAAGAAAAAGATGCACATAGGGAAGCCGTTAATGACAGTTTTTGAAACTAAGCAAGGTATATCATATCAGTACAATCAGTTAAGAATACCAAAAAAAAAAAAAAAGCCACCAACTTTTGCTACCTAGATCATGACTATCCAAATGCTTCACAACGTAAAACCGTAAAAGAAAACACTAGATCTCGATAAGATAACAAATTATTCCCCTGCAATGACTTGACGAAACAGCCACTTTCTTTTTCCAGATTTCAGTCACAAACCAGTGGCAGATGAAAGTACAACAAACTTACACATCTCAACTTCCATGCTCTACCACTAACGATCTGACGACGACTGCTGTTGATCAGGAGGCTGCTGCCACATTTGCTGAGCCATGTAGGGGTTGTGACCCTGCTGCGCATACATAGACGGGTCCATCATAGGCTTGCCAATCATCATCCCAGGAGCCCCCACCTGAGGAACATGTTGAGGTGGCATATAGTAAGGGATAGTATCAGCAGGCCCTCCAACAGGCACAGTGCCTCTTGGGATCGACGCTGCAACTACTTCGTCTTTCAGATCCTCCCTTGGCACAATGTCAACTAAGAAGTCAAAGATATCAGTTCTGGTGATTGCTGCTGCAATGTCGTTCTTCTGCAGCGTCCTCCTTTTGTTCTCTTCAGTGTGATTCCAAGACCGCAATGTCAATTCCAAGATGAACATCTCGCATGCCCTGGCAAATATGACTGGCGCCTCGGCAGATATCATTCTTACATCCTCATCAGCCTTCATAATCTTCTTGATCCTCGCCAAGGGAAGGCTGTGGTTCTTGAAATCATTTACCTTCTCGATTTCTTGGTACTGGTTCGCCCAGAAAGTCTGGAGCTGCTGCTGGAGCTGCTGTTGCTGCTGCTCTTGGATGTGCTGATATGCGAGTTGGTGCTGCGCAAGCTGAGCTCCAGCAGCCTGACTGACAGACTGCATCACTCCAACTGATGTAACCGGTCCCAGAGTTGGGTTACCAGGCATCTGATTAGACTGGTAAGGGTTAGCACCGTATGGCAATTGACCTCCACTGCCAACCATCATCATAGGTGGAGGCTGGTTATGTCCTGGGTGATCCATTCTGATTGAAGTACACTAAATCAAAAAATAAATAGCTGCCTTAGTTCTTCGAAAGAACAAGAAACTTGAAACAAAAGTTAAGTGCATCTTCTCCACATTATGTCCAATATTCCAAATTAAGTGAAAAACAATAACCAACAGAAAATTTTACTTAAGCTCATTTCGACTACAAGAACTCACTATCAATTCAAACCAAGAAATAATAAGAACACAAACAGTGCTTCGAGTGAGAGAAACAACAGAAATATTTGTTTTCCATCACACATTGTTAAGAGTTTATGCAGGGTTTCGAGTAAAACCTCTAACCTTAAACCATAGATTACGGGAATTTTTAGTCATTGGCTTATTAAGAAAAGTGTAAATACGTTTAAACATATAAATTCAGAAATGGGAAAGTTTCTTCCCTTTCCATAAAGAACATACTTTTCCTCAAAGAATTTGAGAAAACTTAAATAATCGGAGAGGAAAGGAAAGGAAATTTGACATATAAGGCACAGATAGTTCAACAATTTCTAACGAGCATACTGACATAGCTAACCATTGCAAAACAAAAGAGAATAAAAAGAAATGAAAAATAGTGTACAATTTTGTGATCAAAGAAACAAAAAATACTGAAATTATGGCCATAAACGACAATCAATTGAATTCATACTTGCATTTAGTAAAGTACAAATGAACCAACAAGAGACGGAGAGAAAAACATACCCAAAAAGTAAATATCAAGAGTGCCAAAATCAAAGAATCATCATGTAAAGAAATGACTAAAAGAGAGACTTGATTTTGTACCTTTTTTCCAAAGGCTGGCACTCTTCAATTGTTTCGACCAATTTAGAACCTGAAAAGAAGAAACAATAAAACCTTTTCAGAAAATTGATCCACAGGGCAGTGAGAATTATGGCATCTAAAAAGCTACATGGGATTTTTTCGTACAGTGAAAGGGGATCAAAGATCCAATATTTTGGAAGAATTTTGACTTTTGTTTTTCATACAAAAAAAAAAAAGAAAAAGAAGGAAATTCAAAAGCAGAGAGCTTTTTTTTTTTTTTGGTTTTCTTTCTTTCGTAATAATTAACGTTTCTCTGCGTACGAACCTAAAAAGAAAGAGACGAAAGCCAGAGAGAGCGTTTGATTCTGACTTGTGTTGTCAGAAGGCAAGGAGAGGGGAACCTTAAGCTCTTGTGGGGAGATTTCATTTGACGATCTTGTCCCTAATCGATTGTCAGCTCAGTTTGGATGCTTGCAGTTAAATATTCTAACCCGTGGGTCTTAGTTTAAACAAGTTTTTTAAACACCCTTTTAACCCCTGTTGGCAAAAATAATATCTACTTACTTTTTCAGTTATAAACGGTGTAAAACTCTTATATACTATAATAATAACAATAAAAAAATCGTTACAATGTAAAGCTCTTATATGTTACAATAAAAGTGGCTCTAACCAACGGTTTTAAATAACTTATAAAACTTTTAAAGTAAGCGAAATTTTCTAATTTTTTAGTCCTCAAACTAAAGATCTCCTTGAATTAGTTCCTAATGGCAATTGGGTCCAATCCCTCAACTGTGATATTTTACACAATTTTTGTTGTGTACTCCTGTTAGAACATCACTAATATTACGTCATTTTTCAACCGTGATATTTTATACAATTGTTGTTATGTGTATTGCTATTAGAACATCACTAATATTCCTTCATTATTGACATCCACGCGACAAAAATGAAGCAAATTGACAGTTGGAGATTAAATTTGAATCGCTTTAAAAATTATCTTTGCAACTATTTATAAGATTACTTAAAAATTTAAATTATATATATTAGAAAAAAGCTGAAAATAAATATAGCTTCTTTGAAAAATATTTTTCTTTGATTGAAGTTCTTGAAATAGAAATCTAACATATCAAATCTATAAATTGAAAAGAATTATTTAAAAAAATATATAATATCTTTTGATATCTTCAATTAACATCTTTCTTTTGTAGAAGTTTTCATAATTGTGGCATTGGTTACGTTAAATATAAGGTAAAAATATCTTTATAAGGTAGTCTAATTTGCGTTCCTTTTTTTAACCATCGATAATTATTATAATATTATTTAACTTAAATCAAATTTTATTGAATATATTGTAAAATTTAACAACATAATTATTTATGTCTTATAAAAATAGAGCATAAATATAAACCAAACTCCATAAATCTGAAAACTAAATTTGTAAAAAATACCAAAACATTTAAATGCTTACAACATTATTCCTTTTGTTTGTATATTCTCTTCATAGTTTCATGCCAACTCCATTACTATATATATATATATATATATATATATATATTTATTTATTTATTTATTTATTTAAATATATATATGTAAAAAAAATAAAAATACATATAATCGGTTGGCTCTCCCAGCTCACCTTGTCTTCAATTCAGGAGTTAATTTTAAACGTCACACCCAACCTCATCCATATAGTATCCCCATAACCGTCCTATTAGGAGTTAGACCCGCCCTATTATGGTCAGATACCTATAGACATCCGTACTCATGAGTAAAAAATGTCATTTTTAAAATGCACACTAGACTATTTGTCTATTGGCAAGTTGGATTATAGACTCTATAAATTTTAGCATTTTGAACCCTAATTGCCATCTATTAATTGATATCTGTTATTATCGAATGTCGTCTATTAACTAACATCCGATATTGATTGAATTGTATTGCCATAGGTTATAAAGTTTATGGTCTTAAATATCAAAATTAAAAGTTTAGAGTATGAGACACAAAAAACAATAAATTTAAGGTGTTTTAGTACAATTTACCTTACATCAAAATAATAATGAAATGAAAGTATGTTTTCTAAAGTTGTCGAAGTACAATCTGTCAGAGATCAGCGGTTTATTCGAACAAAGAGAAACATGGGAGGACAGAAAAAGCCAAAGCATTCTTTTGGATCTCGTACCCATACCTACTCTATTTTTGTGTAGCAATAGAAGCTTCAGCAACAAAACACTTTTTTGCCTTCTCCTCAATCCTAATTTGACTTTTAATTGGGTAAAAAGGGGTGAGAATTAAAGAATATATAATACCGACTAGTTAGCGATTATTTCAAAGCTAAACTGATCCTATTTCTTACCACGAGTTTAAACTCAAATTCAGGTCAGGAGGGACCCTCAAAGCTCAGAAGCATGCCTTGCATTTGTAGTTTTGCAAGTAAACTATCCAAAAATATACACCGGGCCAGAGGCTGCACAGTTTAATTGTGAAATTTTATGTTATTTGAGAACGTAATTTAAACCAAAAGTTTGAATTAAGGTAGTTTAAAATTCAAATTTTATAAAAAAAGACATTATAACCATGTTGGTTTTAATTACAACTTTAGGATTTGAATTACGCTCCTAAAAGATACATTGATTGTGCTAGACGTTTTCCGCCCTTCAAGGCTTTTCTATTGCTTGGTAGAGTTGCCGTAGAGATACTAGTACGAAATAACAATATGGCTGAGATGTCATGGATTACATTGACTGGGAATTATTCTTGTGTCGATTCAAATGAATAATAAAAATATGGGAAAATTATATGTTGTGCTACGCTTTAAGAAATTGCTTTTATTCGAGCAGTCACACTACTTCCCATATTATGTGATTAAGTTCTGTCATAGTTAAACATATATGACATTTATAAAAAGTAAAATTTTAAGATAAAATTTATGAAAATTTCCCCCCAAAAGATCATGGATCTTTCCTCGCAATCTGATTTGAGTGGGAAGTGCAAGCCACTAAAATGAGAGAAAACTATGCTTCAAATCCTTAAGAGCAAAGAACAGTTGCGATACTTTTTTTTTTTTTTTTCCTATAACCTACCCAATAATCTCAACAGTTCAGAGAGATTTCTCCCAAAAGAAAAATCTAAATCTTAGAAGCATTAATTTATGCTATAAGCTACATCATATCCTTTCTGTTGGAGAGAAGCTAATAAAGCCAACTTGTCCTCAAGTTGCAATCTAGTTGTTTCTATTGCTTCTGCATTCTTTCTTCCGCAATCAACTATGTATTCATATCTGCAGACCGCGGAGCCCTGATCAACGATGGCACGCGCAAGCTGGGATGTATGTGGTGGCTGGATCTCTCCTTCCTATCGGTGTGGAATCTATGAGTGGAAAAACACCACTCCAGTATATAGACAAATTCACCCTGAGAACTTGGCAATAACTAAGCTCACGGCCATGAAAACAATATAGAGACCAACAAGACAGAATCCCCAGAACCTAGGCACCCGGAATCTGTGCCAGGTAATCATCAACAAAGACCCCATCAGACTCAAAAGCAAGAACACGAATGCAATCACAATCCCCACATGAAACTGGAGTTCATAAGCTTTAGGGTAAAGATTGGTTGTCTGTATCACCAAAGCTGACCCGAGCCCAACAAGCATGTTAAACATTGGCCCAGCAAAGCACCCAGCCATGGCCATTGCTGGGTGGCCAGCCTTAGCAACCGCTACATCAGCAACAAGATCACCCACTGAATTCCCCCATGCAAGAACAGTAAGCCCGAGAATTGAAGGTTGCAACTCGAGAAGTGACCCTAGAGTGGCAAGGCAATTGAGCAGTTCTCCAGCAACAGTTGATATCCAGAAAACACTCATTACAAACGCCACGAGAACAACAGGAATTTGCTCTGTTTTCGGCGGTTCTTTTTCTGTTATGTAGTGGAGAAGAGCAAGGGAGGAGCTTGCAGAGAGTACAACCAGCCAAAGTGGCAAATGTGTGTACGGAAGGAGGAAATAAATCGGATGATCAAACTGAATGAAAGAGTTTCCAGCATAAAGAAGTGCTACAGGGCAAAGAGCAATGTTGGCTGATGAATAGAATCTGCTCCACTCGGAAGGTGCAGTACGGGGGATTGTGAGCTTCAATAGTACAGAGACTGGGACCTCCCAAGTTCTTGAGATCTACAAGATAACAAAGAGTGCAAATTACTAAACTTTATACAAAAGGAGAACAATTTAGATTTATTAGCTTAAAGAAAAAACCACTATTTCTTCCATTTCCCATTATCTAAAAAAGGATAAAAAACATCTCATTAAATGACAAGAAAGTGGGTACGAATGATTAATCCTGTAGATGATATGTGAATACCCGGAAACTAATAAATGGTTTGACAGATAATTGTCTATGTGTAAAAAAACAATAAATCCATAAGTCAGTCCTCACAATTATCTCTTTATTACTACGTGAGTTTCGAACAATGTATTTTTATCTACCATCCAGCGTCTTTCACTTCCCATATTCAGTTTAAACTTTAATATCCTATGTTGTACTATAGATAATCATTTGGCTAGCGATTAGTTCTTGTTCACCTAAAAAGCCACATATTTCTTTTTCATAGCAATGAAAATCAACATTGAAACTTTTATCTCACCCTCTCCAACTATCCTCTGCACCACAAGTTCAAGCTTCCAAGAATTCGTAGCCTCAAATTCCTTTATCATCAAGATTTTCCAGATCAAAGCAAAAAGATTTCACCACATCTCGACCCAACCGTGGAGCATAATAAGTAACACCAGAGTGCATTACAACTATATTTGCTATATTATAACATTAGTAACTTCTCCTTTAAAGGAAATTATTGATAATCATATGCTAGGAAGGAAAAGATATTGATAGCCACTTGCTCCAATTTGGGTGAATTTCATAAAATATCAACACAGCATGACTAATTCAAAATAAAAGCAAGCTCAAGGCCAATAAAAAATTATTAACCATGGAAACCATTTTTTATAATTTGTCATCATCAATACTCTGACAATTTCTTTTTTTTTTTTTTTTAACTCCTATACAAAGTTGGAATTTTCTCTTATCTGTTTGGTACAAAGAGAAACAGAATACAGAAAACAACACTTACACAATCGTTAAATCATCATACATATCCCAAAACTATGAACAAAAAGAACGTAAATTTTGATACGTTCTAACTATCAAATTATCCCAAATTCTGTTAATCTCTTCTAAATCATCATATATATCCCAAATTATCAACAAAAAGAACATATATTCCCATATTGTCTAACGATCAAATTATCCCAAATTGTGTTCCATCAACAATATCCCAAATTGTGTTCTATCAACAAAAGGGATTAGAAAACACTATTCTGATATGAAACATACCATTCCAAGAACTCGCCGGGATCCGAAACTTGATTTTTCTGCCTCCAAATCATCGAAACCCTCTCCGATCTCGCAATCAGGCGTTGGATTTCTCCGCGAATCAACCTCTCCGCCACCCTTGTCTCTCTCCTCGGCGCACACCGTCCCCAAATCCATCCAAAACACGAACCCTACGAAGAACAAGTAGAAGGCGACGAAGCCGACGGCCTGCCAGAGGAAAATCTCAGCGCTGAGGTAGACGTAGAAGAGGAAGAGCGCGGAGATCAGGTAGAAGGAGACGTCCCTCACGAAGGTGGCAGGGTTGAGGGGGAACGGAGCGGCGTGGATCGCGACGAAGCCCACGACGAAGGCGGAGACAAATGTCCCGGCAGAGAGGATAGCGCCGAATCCTGTTCGGTATTGTCCACGGCGGACGGCGGCGAGGGAGGCGAAGACGTCGGGGGCGCCGTTGCCGAGGGCGAGGAGGGTGACAGCGGCCATGCTGGGTGAGAGGTTGAGGAGGGAGGAGAGCTTGGTGGTGACGATGGAGAAGTGGTCCTGGGCGGTCTTGATGAGGAGGTAGAAGTAAAGGACGATGAGGAGAGAGAGAAGAGGGATTGAGAGGAATAATGGAGTGGTGGAGTTGAGGACGCCATGGCCACCGCCGGCATTGTTGGTGGTGGTGGGCTGTTGTCGTTCTTGATCTTGATCGAGAAGGGATCTGTGAGAATGAGGGGTTAGGGGAAGAGAAGGAAAGAGAGGGTTTTGGGGAGTTAAGAGGAAGAAGAAAAGGAGAACGGAGAGGAGAGAGAAACAGAGAGAAGTGGTTTTAACGGAGAAGGTGGAGGAGGAGAGAGAGAGGGCCATGCCATTACAGAAACAGCCTTTCTTTTCTCTTCACAGTTCACAACACCCCCCCTAAAAGCAAGCCAGTGGCCTGTTTCTGTTAATTAACTGCGGGGGTGTCTTTTGACTAATAAACTCATTGATTTGATAATTAGAGATTATTGGAGGTTTTTCTTTTTATTATTTTTTAACTATTACTGTGTCTAGTCTCCCTCTGTTATTTTTGTCTGCTTGGGAGATATTTGTTCTAGATCGTGATGAAGTGGCATCCGGCCATTCGCCGACTAATGCTGAACGCGTTGTGGTTTTCTTTTTCTTTTTGTGCTTTTTCTAAAATAAAATAAGGAAGGAAGAGAGAAGCTTCTTAGGATAGTTTTTTTTTATAAAAAAAAAATGATCTGACAGAGCCAAAGAAAATGTGGACATCCGTGAAATATTGATCCTTAAATTTTATAAACATATCTATGGAAATATCAATAACGATTAAAATTAAAATATAAAAAATTATCTTAAAATATTTTATTTTTAAATGAGTAAGAAGCTTTAATAGTTGTTAGAAACATATAGGTTTAATGAAACTCTCAACCAAAAATCGTTTATTATATGATAAATGATAAGTATATGATCTAAAATTTGAGTAAAATAGTTAAAAGTAAACTTAATATAAGTATTTTACATGATAGTTTTATATACGATAGGAAAACATCAATACCATAAAAAGCTTCTAAGAAGTTTAAAGAAATTTGAAATACCTTCTTAGTTTAAACAATCTTAACACCAAGACATAGAGTTTAAAAAGTTTATTATATAATTATAAACATGTCATGTATATCTCTTGATCCCTATCCACAACATCTCCATATATAACATATTGTGAGTTAACCCAACTGCTAAAAAGTAAAAATGCACAGTTCTTGAATTTTTTAATTCTTTTGACCATTTCATTATATAAAGTTCATCATGATTTAAAAAGACTACAAACTATATGTACAAAGCAAATAAAAAACATGAATCTTATAACATTGAAAAGGAAATATTTAAAATACTACGTTAAAAAATAGATAAATAACAAAAATTTGTATCATTTCAAAAATAAATAAAAAAGTATAAACCTTTGTGGATATTTTCACGAAAATTTTTCGTAAAATTTTCTCATAGTTTGTCATTTAACACAACAATTGTTGTAGAGATCGATATTGATATTTTCATCAAAATATTGATATTTATAGATATTTTCATAAAAATTTTTGAATATTTTGTAAAAAAAAAAAAATGTGACATTTTTACCTATATTTTTTCTAAAATTTTCCAATTTTCAAAATATAGATTTAAAAAATAGGGATATTTTACCTTCTCTAAAACTTTTAGCTACAGTATTCATATGAGTATTAAAATATTCTAACTTATAATAGAATATTTGCATCTTAGTACACAAACACGTGTAATACCGCTAACATTGAGTTGCATATATATTTTTTTTCCGTGTATTTTACAGATAAATATATATCTCTCTTAGTTTTACACGTAAGATTTGAAACTTCAAAAGATAAATTTTGTACATCCCATATTGGGAAGAGATGAAAACTTTTTTTGCTCAAAATCTCTATACAAGTAAAATACAAGTTTTTTTTTTTTTTTGGTTTTTTCTTCACACAAATTCTTTCTTTAATGACATAAAAAAAATTAAAATAGCAGGAATTATATACGACATGTGTCTTCTATGTTTGAACAATATCGTACAAAATAAAAATCTCTCTTTAAAGTCTTCCTATAAAAGGATCTTTTCTCAAGTTTTCCATACTTAATCTTGGATCTTTGACTTCTCCAAGCCAGATCAAATCAGACAAGTCTTCTCTTCTAGGATCAAGAATGAAAGTATTGGAATCAAGAACATCAAACAATGTCCGTACATCGGGTTCTCTTGTTGGAGTCATCCTTCAAACTGCTCCCATAACTTGTACCGATGGGGTTGAAACAGATATAGAGTACTACTATCATCATCTTCGGTTTCGCCGTATAGAGCAAAATGCATTGCAGTCGCAAATCTCCATGGAAAGTCGCCTAGGAAGTGAAATTGCTGAAGCACTATAATAAGATTCCCACAATAAGTGGAAGGAAGATCTGAGGTGCGTTCTTTAAAATGCTTGTTTGCATACGCAGGACAAATCAACCTAAAAGAAATGCAAGTAAAATTTATATTGAAATCTCTTCTTTTCTGCAAGAAAAATACCATCAGCTAAACGTCAACTCTAAAACAAAGAGAAAACTATTACAACAAATTCAGTTAAATGATAAATTTTGCGCTTATCAACTAGAAAATGTAATATTTATTTGTCCTCCTTGACCAATCCTGGTTTATTACTAGTCATGAGAGTTGCTCTAACAGCTTTATAATATATTGTTGATTTCCATCATTGATACTTGTAATAATCATGAACGTGTGTTTTGGGAAACCCTTTTGGTAAATTATGCAAAGACCAATTTGTAATTGTAATTCAGATCGAAATAATAAATTCAGACATAATGAAAAAACAAAATAAACTTTGAAACTAATAACAAATTGAAATGGTCAAAAATGTCAAAAGTACAACAACCAAAACATAGAATTTCAAGTCAATTATGCGTTTACCAATCATGTTTGCGCGTCCTCCTATACTGTAGAGTTCCAATACAAAGTTCTAGCAATCATGGTTACGCTTTTTGGTAAATTAAGCAGTGATCAACTTGTAAATATGTTTACATGGTAAATTTAAGTAATATTTGCGTTTACTGACCGGTAAATGTAACATTTATTATTTCTAATCATGGTGTTGTGAGAAACCCTTTTTAGTAAATTACGCAACGATCAATGTGTAAATAAAAACATAGTAAATTTTAGTAACTTTTTGTATTCATTGACCGGTAAATGTAATATTTACCGGTCGTATATTGGATTGACTAATATTTATTCATTATAAGTCAGGAGAGTTGCGTATTTTGCTTCCTAACAATTTTATTTTATATTTTAGAGTTCCGGTACTCGTAGTTCTAATAATGATGGTCCCTTTTTAGTAAATTATGCAAGGACTAATTTGTAAATAAAACATGGTGTAAATTTAAATAACTTCTGCGTTTACCGACCGGTAAATTTTAGTAACTTCTGCGTTTGCCAACTGCTCTGAACATATCATATATGTGTTTAGTTGTACGTGTACATGCATGCGTCGAGTAAAAGACGAAGGCCATTGATCATGGCAAATAAAAAATGAAGAATATTAGAAATGAAAAGGGGAATATATGCAGCCCAATGCAAAATATCAAATTTCAAGTGCAAGAAAATAACAATCAACTCAGTAAAATCAAACTCAAACAAATTCTAATAGATAAACATGAAATAAAGAAAACTCTAAAATAGCAAATAATAAAATTACTTAAATGTGATACTCAACAATTAAAATATAGTTTTAGGAGAGTTTCTTAGCGACAAAGAAATCAAAAAAATGGCTTCAAGGTGATGAACGTTGAGGTTCAGGAGCAAGAAGTCAATAGAATCAACAAGTGGAATTCTGTTAGTCTTAGGATTGGCAGTTGACAGTTAGGGAAGCTTTTATGGAGTCTGGGAATTTTTCTAGTTACTGAGAGGAGCTTAGCTCTGGGGAGGTCTCGTGGATTCCTCAAATTAACCACTGGTATGTTGCGAAATTAATGTGATGGAAACAAAGAACAAAAACATACAGAATTTACGTAAAAACTCAAAACAGGAAAAAAATCACGGACAAAGAAGAAGAAAATCACTAAACTCGTAAATATTATAGTGGAGGCGCTAAAGAGGCTTAAAATTCGCTAATCATAATGCCCTAACGCAATACATCATATAAATAGGTATAGGCTAAACCCTAAGGGCCCAAAAACATAAACTAAACAACCCAACAACACAGGTCCGTACCGCGGAGGCGGAGCCCCCGCACCCCAACGAGATCTGTGGTGAGCTACGAGATCGGGCCTATCGGCTCAATCCCTCTGCTACCACCACAGATCTCATGAAAAATCCCACTTTTGTTTTTCACCACATTTTGTCGCACCGTGAGCTTTTCGGGTCGGACCAAACTGAGTTCGGGTCACCTTACTCTAACATGGTATCTGTACTCTTTTCCTTTTTGTCATCAATTAGAAATTCCCTCATTCTCTCTAGTCTTCTTACTTGCTGCTCTTTTGTGTTGATTCTTTGGACCCAATCTTATAAAATATCATATCATATCACTCCTGGGAATGGCCACTGAGAAGGTTGAGACTCGCCTCAACGGTGTGGAGGAGCGTGTTGCGACGGTGGCGAAGTCCTTGCAGAAGGAGCTCGAAATCCTTAATGGCTTTGGGGATTTCTTCAATACTCAAAACTAAATCATACTTCAAACTTCATTTGTTAAATGTTGAAACGCATCAACATATAGATAACAAATTTGGTGAAATAGATTACCACTTATCATTGTTTTGCCTTTTAATTAGTTTCATAAATAGTAGTAGTAGTAAAAATAATAATTTTAAGAATAAAACATAAAGACAATTAAGATTCTAAAAAATAATTTAGAATCTTAGTTAGAAGCCATATTTACTAATGCTATATGGAGTGACTAAGAACTCTACTATCAGGGACAATGTCTTAAATCAAAGTTTTAAGTCATTGTTAACAAATATGGAAAATCTAATTCTAATTTGCTTTTTTTAAAATTAATCTATAGTTATTTTTTGTTTCTTACTTCAAATATATCAAATTAAGTAATATTGAATGATATTTTGTCTATTAAAGCTTTTATATATGAACTTATAATTGAAACAAGCAAAAAAAATATTGAAACAATCAACGTAAAATTAAAAATAAAAAC